>CM075807.1:33010849-33214349 GCA_037975025.1 Excoecaria agallocha | reverse complement strand
GAGGGATTAAAGATGATCGTTAAGTAACAAGTTTCAGGGATAAGATAAGTTTATATAATGCTTTTGGATTTAATAATGATGGCATCAATGGTTAAGGTTAAAAACTCCCCGGAATGCCTAACGTGGTAGAATAAATAATGTAATCTCATATGTTATGTTATTATGATAGCTGATTTTGGGTTTCATGAAGAAAATTGTATGAGCTTGTCTATAGTTTTTGTTCCCCACTAAGCTTTATAGCTTAGCATGAGTTTGTTTATTTGTGTAGGTTTCAGGATAAGCTTCAGAGGATCAGTCATGATGCAGTTGCCTTGGGGATACCAGGATACTTGAAGGCCATTTATGTTATGTTTATCTTATCTATAAGCTTAATTATCTTATTATGGCATGTAATGATGGCCTGTATTATTATTATTATTATTATTATTATTATTATTATTATTATTATTATTATTATTATTATTATTATTGCATGACCTTTACTAGGTTGATAATTGATGATGATTAATGATTATCCATGGTTAAGGAACTAGGGTGTTACATATATACTCTAAACTAAAAGGTTGTCTTTGATTATAGGGGTATTTGATTCAATAATTCAGGGCAGCTAATTGAACACCAAACAATTAACTTAAGGTGTTTAATAATTCTTTAACTAAGTGGGTATTTAATTTAACAATTCAAGGCAACTAAGAAAACCCCATAGGTAATTTAAGGTGTTTGATTAAAAAATAATGACACATGAAGAAGATAATCTAATAGCTATAAAAGTGTCTAATAGATGTTTATTCTAAAAGCTCCAAGTTGGAGCTTTTTCTCATTTTCTAATAGTTGAATTTACATTTAACCAAAAAACATGGGAAAAGAACCAAACAATCAAAGTCAAATAAGTTGTATGTAAGTTTGGTATTATTATGTTATGGATTCCTAAAATTCAGGGTCTTCTTTTTATTGTGTTGAAACATTTAGATGACATTTCAAATAAAACTTAATTTTTCACGCATACAAGATATCAGAAAATACATGTGGTGATAAAAACTAAAAAGAAACCCAATGCCAGACTAAAATATAAACCAAAAAGAAGAATGCATTTTTCTTAGAAACTTATATTGTTACCTCTTGACTACGATTAACAACAACACAACCAAGTTACAAGTGAATCAAATTTCCAAGTAATAGATTATGAGCATCAGTACCTTTATCCATAATATCCAACTAAAAAAAAGGATCATCAAACATCCCAAGAAAAATTTCCAAGCGCTTGAAAATATCATACCACTTAAAAAAGAGTTAATCAAGTTGTAGAGTCACCTTCGTAATCACTCCAATAGTTATATGACCTATAAAAGGAAGATTAACATGTGAGAGTCTGCTTGTCTGAGACACCTTTGTTTCCCCAGCTTCCTTAATTAGCTATCTCAGCCTATAGCCAATTCAAAATGGTAGAGAACTTAAAAGGACTAATCATCAATAGTCAAGAGTCGATCTAGTGCCATTAACCTCATATAAGTATGAGATATATAATGAACTATATAAGATATTGGAGTATGAGGTGAATAATGCACCAGCTATAGAAAATACGGTGATTAATATTGTTTGTTACACTGTGCATATAAATTGTATACCTGAATAAGACAAGGTTTAGAGTTAATAAACATAGATCTAAAGTCCTCAGATGTAATGGCATTAAGAACCGCATCTCCACTAGCTGATACAAGTATAGAAAAATTTGCTCATAAGATTTTATCAATGCATCCAAAAAGTCAAATTTTTGCTTAAATAATTGTTTGTTGAATAGAAGAACAAGTAGAAAATGCATATTTTTACTTAAACAACTCACAAGTTGTTCATCGATGCTAAATATGTCATAGTCCCTTTTCCATAAAGGATTGGTTAGAAACTCATATGCATATTTAATCTGTGAGGATAGAAAACATTCAACATAATTCATCAAAGAAAACAACAGCAGACGAAACTATGCCAATAGACATTTACATCATTCAACATAATGAAGAATGAAAAGGCACCAGTTTCATTTATCATAACCTTTTATGAAGAATTATGTAACAATACCTATTAAACATATGTGGTGTATAAACCACTAAAGCATAATGTTTGAATAATATATAATTTAATTTGTTGATATGGATGCCATTGAAATAGATAATCATTTAGGGGATTAAAATTCCTTGAAAAAGCTTCAAAGTCCCATCACAAACCTCTATTTTTTCTCCAATATTTACACAATATGTTAGATTAACATCTTACAGACTAGTAATTCCAGGAAAAATCTACAGTAACAAACAAGTTTCATGGAAAGTATTTGATAAAATGTAATTCGGTTACAGAAGCAAGCATATCACTACAGATAAGTCTATATAATAACGTAAGGGTAATAGTCTAGGAAACAAATTTCACTATTCTATTCCTTTTAATTAGTTTTTGAGTCCAGTAACGTATCATTTTTTTTATCATTGCCTCCAAGGAGTTCAACGTCGAGTATGTATCTTGAAAAGATTACAAAGGAAAAACACTGAAAATTAAAAATTAATGTAGTAATAAATTCAACATAGATAATTTTAACTAACCTTTAAAAAATCAACAGCACTAGGAACTTCAACGCCTGAATTCCTATAAGAAAGCACATTTGTTCAAGTTTCACCAATTACAATAACTGACCTAATTATAAATTGGAAACTAAAATAAAATAGGTGAAAAAAGAGGTACCACTTCAAAGAAAACTTCTTGTATGCATCTATCATTTCTTCAATAGAACTAAACCTTTTAATCCGTAAAAATATGGATAGTCACCATGCACATAATAAAGTCAATCACAATTCAACTCATTAATATATGCAGAATAATAGAAGATAGATAGACTGACCATCGTAATGTGAGGGAGAACGAAAAGCTCGTAAAAAATAGAGAGGCTAAAGAGTAAGAGAGGCACGACATAGGCTTTGACCGCCGACAGAATAGACGAGGTGGTTGTACTCCTTCGCCTGGAGCCATCGAATTTGAGTATTGCTTTTGTTGCCAGCCACTCTCATTGGGTGCACTAGAAAGAGTAGAGAGATCTTGAAGCTCGCTCTATATGACGTGCAGTAAGGGAGAGGGTAAGGGTGATAGAGAGGGAGAGGGAGAGGGAGAGAAAGGGGGCGAGGGCAGGGAGAGGAATAGAAAGAGAGATAGGGAAGCAGGGAGAGGAATAGAGAGAGAGGGAAGTAAGGTGGCATGGCAAAGTGGAAAGGAACTATTTATACTAAGGGAAAAAAATAGCAACCGAAATTGAATTTCTTTTCTAAATTAGCAACGGAAATTGATTTCGGGTGCAATTTTAGCAATTGAAATTAATTTTCGTTACTATTTTAGCAACGAAATTTGAATTTCGTTACTATTTTTGGACCCAAATTTTGTTCACCTATTTTTGATCAAAATACCAACAGAATATTAATTTGGTTGCTAAATAGCAACAAAATTTAATTTTTTTTTGCTAAATAGCAACGAAATTTAATTTTTGTTGCTAAATAGCAATGGAATATAGTTTTTGTTGCTAATATTGCAACGAAATTTATTTTCCATTATGTTTTTGGACCCAAATTTTTTTCAACTCTTTGGGAGCACAACACCAATGGAATACTAATTTAGTTGCTAAATAGCAATAAACTTTAATTTCCATTGCTAAATAGCAATGAAATTTAATTTCGGTTGCAAAAAAGCAACAAAATATTTATTCTGTTGCTATTTTAGCTACGAAAATTATTTTCATTGCTAAATTTCATTCCAAAATTTTTCCGCCATCTAATGCCACCATATTTAGCAACGGTTATAGATTTTTGTTGCTATTTTTCATGGCTATATTTTGGCGTGAAAATTTTCCTCTTTTTTAAGCAATGGAATACCATCATTTTGTATTCCGTTGCTAAACATAAAAAATTCAACCAAATTTTGCAACAAAATTTAATTTTCGTTGCTAATTAGCAACGGAAATCAAATTCCATTGCTAAATTAGCAACAAAATCAAATTTGTTGCTATTTTTTCATTGCTATTTCCAAATTTTCTTGTAGTGTTCCTAAATTATTTAATGAGAACAATATTTGCTCTTTTGTTTACATTAATGAAATGAACAATTTTGCTTATTTGTGTGATGCTTCTTCTCATTTCAACATGCATGATCATAATTATAAAGCATTTATATTTGACATTAACTCAACAAATACATGTTCATTCAATCTCGAAACTAAAGAAAACCCAAAAGAAATTTTACTGGCATCAAATATAACTCCTAATAAGAGAGAAAAATTTGAGAGAATATTAAGAAAATATGAAAAAGTCTTTACCTGGACCTATGAAGAAATACTAGAGATAAATCGAGAAGTTGCTGAACATGTGCATTTTATAATATTTTTAAGTGTTGTTAGTTGGTTTATTGGGTTAGTTTTATAGTATTTTAGTCAATCTAGAGTTTAATTTGTTTAATTTGTGGTTTAAGGGCTTAATTGTATTTATTTGTGTTTTTATGTGTAAAATTGAAAGAAAAAAGAGAAGTTGAAGGATTGGACGGTTAATTTTGAAAAACAAGGAGCCAAATTTGAAGAAGTGCATTGTTTGAAGTCCAGCAAAGGACCATTCAATGGAATCACATTTTGATTCTACCGAATGACCCTTTTAAAGTGAAGAAAAAAGACCATTCGGTGGAATCAAAATGTGCTTCTACTGAATGGAATTCTTTGAAAGAGAATGGCTGGTTATTCAATGGAATTGACTTTTTTTACTCTCTCGAATGAGTTTTTGCTGAAGTTGATTCAGTGGTTTCAAAATCTATTTTATCGGTTCAAGAAAGTTCACTTAAATAGGAAGTCTTCTATCAATTAAATCAGGAAATTTGCCGATGCTTGGTTTAGGAAGTTGAGGTGGATTAAACTTCTTGTTTTACTTCCTCTGCTTTGCCTATAAAAAGAAGACTCAAGACACAAGTTAGGGAGTCAATTTTAGAGTTGTTTAGTTATTGTTTTTACGTTAGAATTTAAATTTAGTTTACGTTGTCGATAGTTTTCTTTTAAACTCAGTTTTTAGCTTTCAATTATGAAGTGTGAGTAGTTTTTCTTAACTTTTGCTAAGGATACTTGAAGCTTTGATCTTTTGTTGTTATGATTTAATTGAGCTTTAAAGTTAGCCCAAGTTGATTATTTCTTGGTTTTAAGCATATTCTTATCTTTGATTTTGTTTGGATTAATTGTTGGTTTATTGGTTTAAATAACTAAAAGTTTATTTAAGCATCATTAATGATTTGTATGTTCTTGGATTAATCTTTTTGAGTCAATGTATGATTGTTTTCTATTTTGAGATAATTATTTCTTGATAATTTTGATTAATATTAAGAGAGGAGGAACCGAGAATATACTAGAATTGAATTTTTTGGGAAAAGTGTTTAATGAAAGTGTAGGAAGTTGAATTAGATTTTTATGTTGAATGTTAAATTGTTCTTAACAAGGAATTTAATATTCAAGAAAGATATTCTTGATTTAAGGTATCAAGTTTTATTCATCTAGTTTTTCATAATCACTTGTGTTTTTAAGAATTTAAGTCATTGCAATAAAAGGTTAAGGTGGATAGTCTCTTAGTGAAAGTTGTTTTTAAGTATTGATTGTTACCTTGTTTTAATTTACTCTTGTAATTTATTTCAAGTCAATTGTTTTGATTCGGTTTTTAATTTTCATCATAAATTTTGGGATTTCTTCTCTCTCTACATAATTTTCATTCTAAAACTTAAAATCTTTTCATACACACACAAGTTTCCCTTGGGTTCGATATTTAGGGTCTTAATCTTTATTTTCCTATATTACTAGTTGATCTAGTACACTTGCTAGACATCAATCAAGTTTTTGGCGCCATTGTCGGGGAATACATTAGCATGTGTTATTTATCTTAAGTTTTATAGTGAATTTTGTGTGTTTTTTTTCTCTCATCTTATCTAATTTTGTTTGTTTTTCGTGCAGGTGTCAATAGTTTTTGATAAGGAATCGACCAATACTACCTATTGATCCTAAAATTAAGAAGACATTTCATAGGATTAGAAAGTTGAAAGGCAACATGAATCTAGAAGATCAAGGAATCCTTAAAGATCCACCTCTCATCATTGATCCACCAGCTAGGGTGGAAGATCCACAACATAGGAATCAGCAAGGCAATAATTATCAACCTCAAGGGGATGGGTTTAGACCTAGAACCATTAGGGATTATACCATTCCTAAGTGGAATGAAGAACATAAGAGTATTAGGATCCCTTATAACCAACCATTTGAGATTAAACTTTCCATCATCACTGTGGTGCAAAGGAACCAATTTTTAGGTTCAGAGATGGACGATCTTGACAGCGTTTAGATATGTTCCTAGAAATAAATTACACGATTCAAATACCAAATTTGTCAACTAATGCCATTAGACTTAAATTATTCCTTGTACCCTTATAGGTAAAGCTAGGGATTGGTTGCCAATGCTTCCAAACCAATCTATCCAATCATGGCAACAAATGCACGAAAAGTTCTTATGCAAATTCTTTCCACCCATTAAAACTGCCCTCATTAGGAAAAACATCAATGAATTTCAACAGTTATATGATGAGCCATTTCATGAGTCTTAGGAAAGATTTAGGAGACTATTAAAAAGTTATCCACACCATGAATTTGCTATTTATCAATTAATGCATTTTTTTATGCAAGTGTGCATCAAGTTACACGATCTTTGTTGGATGCAGCATTAAATGGCAGTTTCATGAACAAAATACCTGAAGAAGCATTCTTATTTCTTAATGAAATGGCAACTAATAATGCACAATGGGTTAGCTTAAAGGCCACTCAAAAGAAACGAGGAGTTCACAACATAAATGATTTTGCCATGATAAATGCTAAACTAGAATTATTAACTAAAGAATTGAATGGTTTGAAAGTTCAAAATGTTTCTACTTTGTCTAATGGAGCTAATTTTTATGCAGGAAATCAAAAAGCTATAAAGAATGGGGAAGGAGTATTAGAGGATGTGAATGCCTTAAATCTATATAGTAATACTTATAACCCGGGATGGAGAAACCATCCAAATTTTGCATGAAGAGAAGGTAATCAAACATCTACATCAAATTCTCAACACAGAACTCCTATCAATCAAAATCTAGCTTCTAATAGCCATCCACCCTACCAAAATCCAGCACAACCATACTACCCTTCTAACCATCAATCACTACCCTATCAACCATCCGAATTTCAAAAACCCCCAACCCCACAAGAAAAGAAACCAAACTTAAAAGAAATGTTTGCTAATTTTATGTCCACCCAAACTGCCTTTATATGTAGTCAAGATGCTAGGTGGAAATCTCAAGACATTTGGATGAGGAATCAAGATGCATCCATTAGGAATCTAGAAAACCAAGTGGGGTAACTTGCTAACTCATTGACTAATAGGGCTTAAGGAACATTTTCATCTAATGTAGACCACAATTCAAAAGAGGAAGCCAAGGCAATCACCTTAAAGAGTGGGAAAGAGGTACAAAAAACTAAAATCGGTAAGAATACTTCTATAGTAGTGGAACCAACAATAGAAGTAAGTATCTCTAACTCAAAAATTGGTGATGAAGTGCCTCCTATTATTGAAAAGATTAAAGGTAAGGAAAAATTGATATCTAAAGTGATTGATGGCTCTAAATTACCTTTTTCCATCTCTAGCTAGAAAAGAAAAGTAAAATGAGCAATTAATTAGATTTTTAGACATGTTTAAAAAGTTGCATATAAATTTACCATTTATGGAAGCTTTGTTACACATGCCTAAATATGTTAAGTTTATTAAAGAATTATGTTCTAACAAGAAAAAGCTAGAGGGTTTAGGAATGATCCAATTATCTAAAAATTATAGTGCAATCTTAATGAACAAAATTCCTAAAAAAAGTAGAAGATCCAAGTAGTTTCACATTACCTTGTGAATTAAGATGGAATTTTGTAGGACATACATTATGCAATTTAGGTGCTAGTATAAATTTAATGCCTTATTCTATTTACAGAAAATTGAGTTTGGGAGATATAAAGGAAACTTGAATGACATTACAATTGGCGAATAGATCATTGAAGAGGCCTAAAGGGATTATTGAAGATTTGCATGTTAAAGTTGGTAACTTTATATTTCCAGTCGATTTTATAGTTATAGATATAGAAGAAGATAGAAGAGTTCCTTTAACAGTTGGAAGACCATTCTTGAACACAACAAGAGCTTTAATAGATGTTCATGGGCAAATGGTTACTTTGAGATTTAGTTAGGAGGAAATGGTGTTTAATGTAAACAAAATAATGAAACATCCATCCTACAATTTTAAGGAGTCAATTTTTTTTGTTAATGAAGTTCAACAGTGTATAGAAGTAAAGCAAGAGGAAATCATTTTAGATGATGAGCTAAAGAAATGTATAATGCACCCAAAGAATATAGATGAAGTGGAGACAAGAGAAAAAGAGATTATTCAGGATTTGGAAAGAGAACATAATGAAAAAAGACATATAAAGGATGTATTATCCCCTCCTAAGAGAGATTCTGAACTTAAAACTCTTTCTTATCATTTAAAATATATGTTTTTATAGTCAAATGAAAAACTAGTAATTATATCTTCTTTATTGATAGGTTTGGAAGAGAATATGCTGATTGAAGTACTTAAGAAGCATAAAGGAGCTATTGGTTAGGAAACATTTGATTTAAAGTCTATAAGCCCCAGTTATTATACACACCGGATACTAATGGAGCAAAATTTCAAGCCGGTGGTGCAACCCTAAAGGCGACTTAATCCCGCTATGCAAGAGGTGGTGAAAAAGGAGATTATTAAACTCCTTGATGCATGTATTATCTATCCTATCTCTGATAGTAGTTGGGTTAGTACAGTTCAATGTGTGCCTAAAAAGGGGGGAATGACTGTAATCACTAATGAAAAGGATGAAGTAATCCCAACACGTACTATGACGGGATGGCGAGTGTGCATAGATTATACGAGATTAAATAATGGCACTAGAAAGGATCATTTTCCTTTACCATTCATTGACCAAATTTTAGAGAGATTAGCGAGAAATAGATTTTATTACTTTTTAGATGGATATTTGGGGTATATGCAAATACCAATAGCCCCGAAAGACCAAGAAAATGCCACATTTACATGCCCTTATAGTACATTTGCATATAGGAGGATGCCTTTTGGTCTATGTAATGCCCCCATTACATTTCAAAGATGCATGATGGCCATTTTTCATGATTTTATTGAAAAATTTATGGAAGTTTTTATGGATGATTTTACACTATATGGTCGTGATTTTGATTCATGTTTAAATAATCTTACATTGGTTTTAGAATGGTGTAAATAAACTAATCTTGTTCTAAATTTGGAAAAATTCCATTTCATGGTGAAAGAAGGGATCGTTCTAGGGCATAAAATCTTTGAAAAAGGAATTGAAGTAGGAAAAGCTAAAATTGAAGTTATTGATAAATTACATCCTCCTACAAGTTTTAAAGGTATTAAAAGTTTCCTTGGTCATGCGGGTTTTTATCATCACTTTATTAAGGATTTTTCTAAGATTGCTAAACTGCTTTCCAATTTGTTGATGAAAGATATTGCATTTAATTTTGATGATGAGTGTTTGTAGGCTTTTAACTGGTTAAAGCAAAAGCTAATCACAGCATCGATCATTACATGATTCGATTGGAGTTTACCACTTGAGATCATGTGTGATGCTAGTGACTATGCTGTTGGAGCGATTTTAGGCCAAAGGAGGGAAAATGTCTTTTATACTATCTATTATGCAAGACACACACTCACCGGAGCTCAAGTTAATTATACCACCACGGAGAAAAAATTGCTAGCAATTGTATTTTCTTTTGACAAATTTTAATTTTAATTATATAATATAATCATGAGGTCTTTATGAGTTCGTTATCTTTAATTTCATCATTTTTCTTTGTTGGTTTTGTAACTTTAGCATGCGAATGTCAAATTATGCTTTTAGCTAATTAATTATTAATATTTAACAACAATAGCACTAATCTAACCACAAAATTAATATATTGTTATCATTTTATATTCAAATATCAATTAAATAATGGCTAGCACAAAAATATCAAAGAATAGTACACTAATATTTAAAATAATTTTTAGACATAGTTCTTATGAAATAGATATACTTTTACTATGTCTATTTAGATGCTGTTAGAACATCTAGTTTCTACTGCTGCTCCCTCTTGCAGGAGATAAATTTTCTTGGTTTAGAGATGAAGAATTTTCTCGTCAAACTCTCGGTGGTCTTAATCCATTCGGCATCCAATTAGTTAAGCTAAGATTAATTAATTACATATCACTGTTAAATGCCAGCTTATGTGACTTCTATGCCCTTTGAGTTATCTTTTCTTTTTCATTGTTGTTCTTCTATGTTATACTTTCAATAGTAAACTGCTCTAGTTATTGGCTAAAAGAAATAGTAGGATATGTGAACAATGTTCATTTCATGACTAGCCGGATAGCAAGCAGTGTTATTATCAATGCACCTAAGTTCTCTTAAAAACTCATAAAGTGAAACTTGTTTAAACATGCCCGGGGTTCCATGCTCAGGTTCACATGATTTAACTACATACTTTTTAACAACTTATAAACTTTGGTTTTATCTATAACAGTAATTGCTGACCACTGAGACCTAGAGCTCTTAATTATATATGAAATCTAGATATCTAAAGTATAGGCACGAGGAAAGTAAACTCACTATATTTATTCATTACTAGAACTTGCTATTTTTCTTATTTTCTCCCTCTTATGGTGGATTGTATCTATCCTATCTACACTGATTAGACTTTGTCATCATATTCATTCCATGAATGAAACATGAAGCAAACTTAGAGGATTATATTAAATATCACGAATAATATATTCTTGACAACATTGATGAAAGACTAGGGAAGAGAGTTTTAAAAATGTAAAGAAAAGTGCCGTTCAGATGGAAATATTTTATCTAAATTAACATCCACAAATTTATCTCATATGAGGTATATGTAAGGTTGACTTTAGGGAAAAGTTGGATTGCTAGCATAGACCTTGTTATTTGGAAGTTAGGAGGGGCATATCAAAATTTAGTTTTATTATCTTATTGATAATTCTGTCTTTTAACAATTTTCTTTCTAATTTCTTATATTCAAGGGATATCAAATATGCTAACATATTGGTGGATGCAAACGAATCAGTAAAGCTTACAGATTTTGGATTGGCAAAGGTGCCTCATTTTACAAAATCACTTTCTATTTTCATGAGATGCTCTAGATTTAGTACTTACCAATTTAATTATGTAAAACTATAGGTCGTTAACTTAAGGAATTGTACATATAGACTAGTTGCTGATATATGGAGCCTTGGCTGCACAATGTTGGAGATGTTAACTGGTCGACCACCATAATCTCACTTGGAAGGCATAAGTATCTAATATGTTATATCATCAACTTTAGTTGTTTCCTATGAATGCATCTTGACTGGAATAAGGAATTTGCCCCCTATTTATCATCAAATTATTATAAGAGCTTTGAGGATCCAATTTAACAAATTGGGTTTTCATTTTCATTTGTCATATATGTGCATATAATATGTTGCAAAGTCTAATATTATGGTCATTCCTGAAGTTCCTCTGAATTCCAATCAAGTTATTTTCTTATGTTTGTGATAGATGCAAGCATTATTTCAAATTGGCAAGGGTGAAGCTCCGCTTGTTCCAAATTCCTTATCAAAAAATGCCAGCGATTTCATCCTCAAATGCTTGCAAGAAAATCCAAATGATAGACCTACAACAGTTGAGTTGTTGGACCATCCTTTTGTGAAGAGGCCAGTTTAACCTTTCTTGATCCCCTCTTCTCCTCGATTCCTCAACAGTCCTGCAAGATTTTGATTATATTCATGTTGTGGCAAATTACAATTCATCCTTGTATTGACTATTGTCTATGCTTGTTTTTGGTGTCATTACATCTTTGCATTTCATGACAAAGAAACCTTAGGCACAATAAATAAATGTTGTCGTTATATTTGATTGGCTTTTTCTGCATCTATTTGATTGGTAGTTTACAAAAACTTCTTGTGTAATACACTGTATTTCGTCATATATCTTTATAGTGTTGTCCCAAAATCCTACTAATTTTAATTGATTGTTTTCATTCTTCAGGAGCATGAACATTTGGCGGGTGCTTTTCCATTTTGTTAATGATTTGAAGTGCTATGAAGAACTAGGTATTTTATAGTGAAAGCCAAGGATGCATAGCTTTTATATCTACTTGTCTAACTATTCTTAGCCTTAGAAGAGACATGATCATCCAGCATTGTACTCAAAATTCATTCCTTGAAAACAACTTTTTGGTGTGTGATTTCTAACTTGCCTGCTGATCTCATCAATAGATATATATTAATATATTTTGGCATCTTAGCTAATAACCAATATAGTTGATAAATTTACATAGGGATGGCAGTTGAGGATCCAAGTGCAAAGCTTGGGTTGAAGCTAGCTATTGAAGACTATCCATTTGCAAATGATGGTCTAATGCTCTAGAATTCCTGAGGCATAATATCAAGTAATTATCAGGATGCCATCAGCAGAATTTGCAAAGATTTACAGAGATCTTGCAAGTATTGGTGACATAGGTTGTGCAAAGTTTACTAACTTGCAGTATTGATGGTTTCCCTATGCTTTGCTTCCTTGGTTCACATACTAACTTCTTATTAATATCCATATGTAGTTGTGATCTTGGTATTATTTGAATAGTAGTTAGAAATATATATTTTTTGTACAATTGTAAAACAAAGATGTATATAATATTTTTTTAATATAATATACATCTTCAATTTATAAATTGATTTTGAATATAATATACATCTTCAATTTAAATTTTAGACTTTTTATATTGAGTTTATTGGCATTAATTTGGGATTTGGAAATAGGGAATATATAATTTTTATAAAAAATCATAAAAAATTAAATAGAAAAATTTTATTTTACAGAAAAATTATTGACAGACATATCCATTGCTGACATTTTAATAAAGTTAAAATTAATATTAATTATTTTTTCTTACAAAAATATCGATGAAAATAATATGTCGCTATTTATACAAAATTCAATGAAAATTTTATTCATTAAATTTACAGACGATTTACCAATGCATTATTCCGTCGATAATCGGTCAATGCGACGAAACATCTGACGAATTTTTAATTAAATTACCTACGGAATATCTTTTATAATTCTGTCGGCAAAGTCATGGGTAATGTTTACTGACGGAATTTGTTAACCCACATTGAGCTTAAAAGGACATGCTTAATGCGTGTCACATTAATTTTTCCTTGTTACCTCATTAAGTATCATATAAATTAAAAGCTTTTATCTTCCCTTAATAGAGTTGCCACTCTAGCTTTGGATAGTTTATATTATTGGTTCTTTTATGGGAATAGCAAGTAAGTGGGATTAGTACAAGAAGTATTTTTTTAAATCAAGTTCATATATTCTTTCACCCTTAAGATTGATTCTCGGTTCTCAAAAAAGAAGAAAAGAAAAGAAAGAAAGGAAGGAAGAAAGAAAGATTGATTGAAAATAGAAATACAGTTTATGGCAAGTTCTTAAGTGTGGGGTGATTGTTGCAAAGGTTACTTTTCTTCTTCTACTGAGGGAATTTTAGTCTTATTTTTAACAAGTAAAAAATCTTGAAAAAGAGCTATAATTATGAAGTACTAATCTATTTAAGGCTTAGAGTGGCTAATTCTTTTGAATATATTTTATCCTCTCTTTGTTAACCACTACCTTAGCCCCATTACAACCATTAAAGACTTATGTGATTTTAAGTTGTGTTTGAGTTGTTTAGCCGAAATGACCTTCATACTTTGATGCTAAAGGAGAGGCCTATGGTGTTTTTAGAGTTTCAAGTGCGAAACCGTTTCTATTTTTAGGTATACATTCATTTTAAAGCTTGGCTATGTAATTGCATTAGTGTTTTGATTTTTGAAAAGAAATTAAAATTATTTTGGTCTTGCACACACACAAGGAAACTAGGTCATATTATCTTGTTTAAGGCTATTCCAATTTAAATTTTTTTAAGTGCTCTTGTTTATTGATAAACTTAATTTTAAATTGCATATTTCTTAGTTAAAGTGTGATAAATTTGAGAATGTGGTTGGTTCAAGTTTGCTTGGGGGCAAGCAAAAGCTAAGTGTTGTTAGAGAGTATGCCCTAGAGCCCATGTAATAGGGATGTTTTTCATATGTATGAATTTATATTCTTAATAAAAGGCATCATTCATTTATTAATGCTATGTTTAAATACATAAGTTTGTAAATCTTAAATTAATAAATGAAGTCCTAGATATTATAAACACAGTGCAAAGGCAATCATGAATGTGTTCATGATGTGATATGTCTATTGCATGCAAATGTGTTAATATCTAAATATCCCTAGTAATAGAATTAACAAGATAGGACATTGTTAATTCGGATAGACTAGCACATGTTATACTTCTTGAATGGTTCAAGTAGTGGTTCTCATAACTATGATTATGGAAGATAATCAAAGCTAACATGTGGATGCTTGTTAGAAGAACAAGTTCATTGGAGAACTGCATAGAGAATCCTCACATGGATATTAAATATATGTCAGTAAGGAATCCCTTTATAGCGGTTGTGCAAGTATCCTTAGACTTGAAATCACCAAAGTTATCTTAAGTAGCAAGTGGTATACTTTAACTCCATAACTGATTACTTACAACTGGAAGTGAACATAGTTAGGAGATTGGGTATATCATGACCTACTTGAAGATAGTTGAGTGATTGACAAAGGATTCACCATCCTAGATTTAATAAGGGAAGTTATCTCGCATGATTCTATAATTACCTTATCCAAAGAATCTCTGGCCAGTGTAATATGCCAAGATGGATAGAGATCCATGAATGGCATATTGGGAACAATGGTTAAATTAATAGAACATAAATAATTAGATTTATGAGTTGACAGAAATCCATACTTAGAATCTAATTGAGATAAGAGTGGTGAAAGGAGTAATTGCACGGTAACTATTTCTATGGAAGGGTATAGTCAAACCACATGACTTTCCTGACATTTGGGTAGTCATGATGCCTAGCTAGAGGCCAATCTTGACTTGTATAATGATGTATCAAGAAAATCAATAGGGATTGATAAAATGATTTAAAGGAGTTTAAGTCATGTGAGTTTTGAATATAATTCCAAATTACATATTATACTACCAACATGGACAGAAACCCAATAGGTCACACACATATAAAGAAAAGGATAAAATGGTAAAATGACAAGGATAATAATATTATTATAAGGGTATAGAAGTGAATAAGATAATAATTAATTAAAGAGTTTAATTAATTATGATCAAGTAAAATTGTTCGCGAAACTTTTGAGAAATGTTCTGTAAAATTGGACCTAATTGAAATAATGCATTTCATGATTAATTATTATTGTCTTATAAGTGGTATAGGACTACTATAAGTGTTATAGGACTGATATAATAATTAATAGGTTCATTAGAGGAATTATAAAAAGGGCCAGAGGAATGAAGCTGGTGTGGAAGCCCTCCCGAAGAGGGCCACACGCCAACTCCATATAGAAGGCCTCAATGGACTATTTCTTGGACCAAATTAATTTATATATATTACATAATTGTTATGGAACCTACATATTTAATTTGGTTGGATTTGGAATCCATTGGGGTAGTTAAATCCGATTAGTTGCACAATGGGCCTATTTTGTGGGTTTTGTGCATAGTCTTTTATGAAACGGTTTAATTAGGATTTAATTAAGCCCAAATGATTATAATTAATTCCAGAGGCCCAATTAATAATTCTCCAGCAATTTTAAAGAGGTCAATCTCATTAGAAGTTGGAATTTTAACCTGACTATAAAAGTCCAACTAATGAGGAATTAGGGTTAAGTGATTAAACACAAAAGAAAGTCTTTTCTTCTAGTTCTCTCTCCCTTTTGCACCACTTCCCTTGCTATCTCTTAGGAATTTCGGCCACCCTTTGTTCTATACAAATTATTTGGTTCAATTTATCATTCTCTAGTGTGGATTACTCATTGGAGGTGTTCGATTTTGGACACTGTGGTTTGCGATAACCCGATGCGAAGGAAAATCAACTGTACAACAAAAATCAAAGGTGATTTTTCTTATTCTTATTAATATGAATATTGTACATTCATGGCAAGATCAGTAATATTGGTTGAAAAATTTTAAATTCTGCTTATGTATGAGATGCATGTAACCGATAAATTCCAACATGGTATCGAAGCCTCGGTTTTGCCATGAATATACAATTCTATATTTTTCTACGAAATAAGTTTTATTTTATTTTGAGTTGTTTATTTCATGAAATTTAAAATATCATATTTCATTGTTCATGAATTAGAAATATTAATTTCTAGATATATGTGTGATCAAATAAATTTAACCGAAACAAAAACGATTCTTTTGAAGAAATAGACCTAGGCTTTTGCGTGAAACCCTTACAGAATTAGGGCTGTTCTAATTTAATTTCTTATGGATCCATTAAAAAATCATTTAGATGATATTTTATATGTTTAATATGTGATATTAAGTCGTAGGATCGAATGAAATTAAAATCAAACAAGTTTTGCATGAAAACTGGTTTAGTCGAAAAGTTTGATAAATTGTTGTTCTTCGTGTGTTCTTGTGATGTTTTTGGTGTGTTCTTGGTTAGAACAACTTTTAATCATCTAAATTTGATATATATGATATATTAAAGTGTTTTTAATTAATTGGATTAATTAAAATGGGCCTTAAATTAATTTGATTAATTTTAATTCATTAAAACCACTTAATGGGCTTAATTATGTTTACGGACTTGGTTTAAATTAGTGAATGACTTGGTGGGCCCAAGGAACTAATTTAAATTAAATATTATAAACATTAATTAAGTTTATTAATGGGTTTTAAGGGATGGAGTGGGCTTGCCTCATTCCAAAAGGCCCAAATGGTCCAATAGACACAAAATTAGTTTGTGTGTGAACACATTTAGGGTTTATTTTGGTGGGTTTCGGCCTACCCTTGATCTTAAGCCCAAAATTGATTCTTTTAATTATTTAATATGATTAATTAATTAAATAATCAATTAATAATTAATTAATAATCAATTGGATTGATTATTAAGGCAATAACACATGTATGCAAAAAGGTTTCCTAAAATAAAAGTTTCCAAAATGGAAAAAGTTTCCTAATTTGATCACATTGTTAAAATAACTCAAAAGCTTGTTTCAAGAGTTGAAACAAAGTTAGTAATCCATTTCCTTATGCATTAGAAAGGCATATAAGGGTGTATGATTGGCATAATGGATAGTTATGGACAAGGCCCAATGTGATTGAGCATTATGCATGTTTTGGCCAAAGGAGGACTTTCATGTCCCGGCCACTTGTTTTTGGTTTGTATTTCTTTTCAATTTTTAATATGTAATTAGATTACTTAGATTAGAATTAGAAATAGAGGTGGAGACCACTATCAAGCAGCAAGATGGGCCGGATGGAGATCCAACAAGCTTGAAGATAATGTAATTAATTTTCTTGTTTGAATCATGCATACTACCTAGGTGTGACCTTTTGATTTCCCTCTTGGCTCGGGGAAATCAATGTAGTAAAGTCCATAACATGCCATGTATGCTTATATTTATGTGATAGATATAGGATGCATACCAATGTATGCCAACCATGTATGATGAGACTTAATTAACTAAAACCCTCAAAACAAATACTAAGGTATATAAGCCTTCCATTAATTTGAGGAGAACCAGAGTTCATTATAGTGTGGGTTGTTGACCACAGTCAAGCTCACATTATGTCAAATATGTTCAAATCTAATTAAATGGGTCATCTTAGCTAGCCCATTAGCTTGTTGACCACAATCAAGGCTAATGGTTCTAGAGGTAAGATTTAGGAATGCATATACGATATGCATGCATCAAGAGTTGATAACCTAATGATCCAATAGTTGTGTAGAGACATAATTGGTATAGAGATACCAACCTTTCAAGGGTATAGAGTTTGGCTTGTTTACCACAGTCAAGGTCAAATTACATATCAAGGATTGGATATTGACCCACTAAGAAAACAATCGAATTTTCTCGGATTATATAGTGAGGGCTATTAATTTGCAATAAAATAGTGGGAGTAAATGGATTAATTAAAGACCTTATTAATGCATACATATATATATGAACATACTCTCATATATTTTCTTTTTCACATCTAGTTCATCATCATGAGCACATCAAACATTGATATACGATCAATCTTGGATAATAAGTTTGTTGGCAACAACTATTCTGACTGGATCAGGCAAGTGAGAATTGTTCTCAGAGCTGAAAAGATCTATTATGTCTTGGATAAAGATCCACCACCACTTTCATCAGATAATGCCATTGATGAGATCAAAGGCATTTATTGAAAATACATGGAGGATAGTGAAATAACAGCATGTCTGATGGTGGGTGCTATGTCCTCGGGGCTTCAGAAGCAACATGAGATGATGGATGCTAGAACCATCATTTTGCATCTCGAGGAGCTTTATTCTTCTCAGGCTAGAACTGAGCAATATGAGTTTGCTCGAGCTCTATTTAGCTGTAAAATGATGGAAGGCACTTCAGCTGCTACTCATACATTGAAGATGTGTTGGTATATTAAGCATTTGAGTAGACTTGGCTATGTTATGGATAATGATCTATACATAGATTTAATCTTGTACTCGGCTCTAAGTTATGCACCTTTCATGCTTAACTTCAACATGAATAGGATCCAAGTATCCATTCCTGAGTTAATCAATATGCTCAAGACAGCTAATGGATCATTTAAGAAGGATCCAAAAAGTGTCATGGTTGTCACTTCTGCTAAAGGCTAAAAGCAGAAGAAGAAGAAGATAACCAAGGCAAAACCAAAGAATGGTGGGATCTCCAAGAAGAAGGTTGCCAAGAAAGAGAATCCCAAAGGAACTTGCTTCCATTGTGGAAATGATGGTCATTGGAAGCATAACTGCAAGGCCTATCTAGATTCTCTCAAGGAGAAGAAGCAAGCTGATGCTTTTACTTCAGGTATTCATATGATTGAAATTAATACTTGTTCTATTGCTTCAAAACAATCTTGGGTATTAGATACCGAATGTGGATCTCACTTATGTAATGATCTACAGGGGCTTAGAAGTTTTAGAAGAGTTGGAAAGGTAAAGATATGTTTGCAGTCGGCTACTGGACAGAACATCTCTACAATAGTTGTGGGGACTTACTATTTGCCTCTTCCTAGTTGATTAGTACTGGAATTAAATTATTGTTATTATGTTCCAACTTTGTCCAAAAGTAATATTTCTTTCAGTTGTTTGATGAACGATTATGATATTTCATTAAAGGACAAATGTTGTTACATTTTTAAGAACAATATGTTTTATGCAAAAGCTATAATTGAGAATGGTATATTTGTTCTTAATTTAATTAAAGTACATAATGTGGATACCAAGAGAATGAAACATGATAATCTAAATATCTCATACTTATGGCATTGTCGTTTAGGCCATATAAATGCGAAATGCATGACCAAATTGCATAAGTCAGGTGATTTGGGATCATTTGATTGTGAATCATTTGACACATGCGAATCTTGTTTATTAGGAAAAATGACAAAAGCTCCCTTTATTGGTAAAGGAGAATGAGCTAAAATGGTTTTGGACTTAATACATTAAGATGTATGTGGTTCAATGACTACACATGCCAGAGGAGCTTACTCCTACTTCATTACTTTCATAGATGATTATTCCAGGTTTGGATACATCTATCTAATGAAATATAAATCAGAAGCATTTGAAAAGTTTAAAGAATTCAAAAATGAAGTAGAGAAACAACTTGGCAAAAGTATTAAAACACTTAGATCAAATCGAGGTAGAGAATACTTAAGCCAAAAGTTTCAGGATTATCTTAGAGATAATGGGATTTTATCTCATTGGACTCCACCATATACACCACAACACAATGGTGTATCTAAAAGGAGAAATCGAACACTATTAGATATGGTTCGATCAATGATGAGCTGAGCGGACTTACCTAGGTCCTTTTGGGGATATTCACTAGAAACTATTGTTTATGTGTTAAACAGAGTTCCTAGTAAATCGATTGATGTTACTCCATATGAGATGTGGAATAACAAGAAACCCATGCTTTCTCATATGAAAGTATGGGGCTGTCCTACTTATGTGAATAGAAAATGTCAGACAAACTAGATGTTAAGTCTGACAAATGTTTTTTTGTGGGATATCTAAAAGAAATGTTTAGATACTATTTCTATCATCCCTTAGAACAAAAGGTGTTTGTTTTAAGGCATGTTGTCTTCTTGGAAAGAGAATTTCTCCTACGAGAGGACAGTGGGAGTAAAATTGAATTTGGTGAAGTTTAAGACCCACAAATAGAAGATGATCAATCGATTGAACCCGAAATTGGATTTCATAATGATGAGATTGCAGTTGAACCTAATTACGCACAAAATCCTAGAAGATCTACTAGGATGCATTCTATCCCTATGAGATATGGATTTCACATTGATTCAGATAGAGGCATAACTGAAGTTGAGGACAATGAGCCTACAAGCTATCAAGAAGTTTTGAACAGTTCAGAACGTGATTTATGGCTTAAGGCTATGCAGTCTGAAATGGACTCCATGTATGAGAATAAAGTATGGACTTTAACTCAACCACCTAAAGGGATAAAACCCATAGGGTGCAAATGGGTCTTCAAAAAGAAGACCGACATGAAAGGTAATATAGTAACCTATAAAGCTCACTTAGTAGCAAAAGGTTATCATCAAAAATAAGGTATTGACTATGAGAAAAAATGTTCTCCTATAGCGATGCGTAAGTCTATAAGAATACTTTTAGCCATTGCAGTTTATTATGATTATGAGATTTGGCAAATAGATGTGAAGACAGCTTTCCTTAATGGAAATCTTACTGAAGATGTGTGTATGACACAACTAGAAGGGTTCACATCAAGAAATGGCAAAAAGGTATGCAAGCTTCAAAGATCCATTTATGGATTGAAGCAAGCCAATAGGAGTTGGAACATACGATTCAATAAGACAATCAAAGAGTTTGGTTTCTCACATAATGAAGATGAACTTTGTGTGTATAAAAGGGTCAGTGGGAGTGCAATTGTCTTCCTAGTTCTATATGTGGATGACATATTGATCATGGGAAATGACATTTCTTTTCTCCAATCTGTTAAAATATAGTTATCCAAGCAATTCTCCATGAAAAACCTTGGAGAAGCATCCTATATTCTGAGAATAAGGATCTATAGAGATAAATCCAATAGGTTTCTAGGTCTTTCTCAGAGTACATATATAGATACAGTATTGAAGAGGTTTAATATGGATCTCTCTAAGAAAGGGTTTATACCCATGGTGCATGGAAAACACCTTTCTAAGTCTATGTGTCCATAGACACTAGAGGATAGAGAGAGCATGAAAAAAATACCATATGCATTTGCAATTGGTTCTATCATGGATCCTATGTTATGTACATGTCCAGATGTAGCATTTTCTTTAAGTGTCATAAGCAGATTCCAATCCAATTTTGGAGAGGAACACTAGGCAGCTATCAAGAATATCCTTAAGTACTTGAGAAGGACTAAAGATATATTCTTGGTATATGGAGAGGGTAGTTTGGAAGTAAATGGGTATACAGATGCCAGCTTCCAATCTTGACAAAGATGATTGTAAATCACAGTTTGGTTATGTGTTCATAATGGAAGGAGGAGCAGTTAGTTGGAAAAGTTCCAAACAAGAAACAACTGTTGATTCCACGATGGAAGCTGAGTACATTGCTGCTTCAGAAGCAGTCTGGATCAAAAAGTTCATAAATGAACTAGGAGTAGTGCCTAGCATTGTTGATCCGATTCCTTTATATTGTGACGACAATGGAGCCATTACGCAAGCAAAGGAACCACAGTCTCATCAGCGATACAAGCATGTTCTCAGACACTACCATCTCATAATGAAAATAGTAGCTAGAAATGATGTGAAAATAGAAAGGGTTCCCATAGATGACAATGTGGCAGATCCCCTCAATAAAACACTTTCCCAGATTAAGCATGATCACCATATAAATAGCATGGGTCTGAGACATATGAGTGATTGGCTCTAGTGCAAGTGGGAGATTGTTAGAGAGTATGCCCTAGAGCCCATGTAATAGGGATGTTTTTCATATGTATGAATTTATATTCTTAATAAAAGGCATCACTCATTTATTAATGCTATGTTTAAATACATGAGTTTGTAAATCTTAAATTAATAAATGAAGTCCTAGATATTATAAACATAGTTCAAAGGCAATCATGAAGGTGTTCATGATGTGAGATGTCTATTGCATCCAAATGTGATAATATCTAAATATCCCTAGTCATAGAATTAACAAGATAGGACATTGTTAATTCGGACAGATTAGCACATGTTATGCTTCTTGAATGGTTCAAGCAATGGTTCTCATAACTGTGATTATGGAAGATAATCAAAGCTAACATGTGGATGGTTATTAGAGGAATAAGTTCATTGGAGACCTGCATAGAGAATCCTCACATGGATATTAAATCTATGTCAGTGAGGAATCTCTTCATAGCTGTTGTGCAAGTATCCTTAGACTTGAGATCACCAAAGTTATCTTAAGTAGCAAGTGGTATACTTTGACTCCATAACTGATTACTTCCAACTGGGAGTGAACATAGTTAGGAGATTGGGTATATCATGACCTACTTGAAGATAGTTGAGTGATTGACAAATGATTCACCATCCCAGATTTAATAAGGGAAGTTATCTCGCATGATTCTATAATTGCCTTGTTCAGAGAATCTCTAGCCAGAGTAATATGCCAAGATGGATAGAGGTCCATGAAGGGCATTTTGGAAACAATGGTTAAATTAATAGAACATACATAATTAGATTTATATGAGTTGACATAAATCCATACTCAGAATCTAATTGAGATAAGAGTGGTGAAAGGAGTAATTGCACGGTAACTATTTCTATGGAAGGGTATAGTAAAACAACATGACTTTCCTCACATTTGGGTAGTCATGATGCCTAGCTAGAGGCCAATCAAGACTTGTATAATGATGTATCAAGAATATCAATAGGGATTGATAAAATTATTTAAAGGAGTTTAAGTCATGTAAGTTTTGAATAGAATTCACAATTACATATTATAATGCCAACATGGACAGGAACCCAATAGGTCACACACATATAGAGAAAAGGATAAAATGGTAAAATGATAAGGATAATAATATTTGATATTATTATGAGGGTAGAGAAGTGAATAAGATAATAATTAATGGAAGAGTTTAATTAATTATGATCAGGTAAAATTGTTCGCGAAACGTTTTGAGAAATGTTCTGTAAAATTAGACCTAATTGAAATAATGTATTTGATGATTAATTATTATGGTCCTATAAGTGTTATAGGACTACTATAAGTGTTATAGGACTGATATAATAATTAATAGTTTCATTAAAGGAATTATAAAAAGGGCCAAAGGAATGATGCTAGTGTTGAAGCCCTCTAGAAGAGGGCCACACGCCAACTCCATACAGAAGGCCTTAATGGTCTATTTCTTAGACCAAATTAATTTATATATTTTACATAATTATTATGGAATCTACATATTTAATTTGGTTGGATTTGGAATCCATTTGGGTAGTTAAATTCGATTAGTTAAACAAAGGGCCTAGTTTGTGGGTTTTGTGAATAGTCTTTTATGAAAAGGTTTAATTAGGATTTAATTAAGCCCAAATGATTATAAATAATTCCAGAGGCCCAATTAATAATTCTCCAACAATTTTAAAGAGCCTAATCTCATTAGAAGGTGGAATTTTAACCTGATTATAAAAGTCCAACTAATAAGGAATTAGGGTTAAGTGATTAAACACAAAAGAAAGTCTTTTCTTCTAGTTCTCTCTCCCTTTTATGCCACTTCCCTTGCTAGATCTTGGGAATTTCGGTCACTCTTTGTTCAATTTATCATTCTCTAGTGTGTATTACTCATTTGAGGTGTTCGATTTTGGACATTGTGGTTTACGACAATCCGGTGCGAAGGAAAATCAACTGTACAACAAAAATCAAAGGTGATTTTTCTTGTTCTTATTAATATGAATATTGTACATTCATGGCAAGATCAATAATATTTGTTAAACAATTTTAATGTATGAGATACATGTAACCGATAAATTTCAACAAGTGTGGGGTATTTAATAAGTCTGTATTTTATAACGTTTTAAGTGTTTTTAGTTCATTTATTGGGTTGGTTTTATAGTATTTTAGTTAATCTAGAGTTTAATTTGTGATTTAAGGGCTTAATTGTATTTATTTGTGTTTTTAAGTGTAAAATTGAAAGAAAAAGGAGAAGTTGAAGGACTGGAAAGGTAATTTTGCAAAACAAGGAGCCAAACTTGAAGAAGTGCATCATTTGAAGTCGGGTAAGGGACCATTCGATAGAATCACATTTTGATTCTACCGAATGACCCTTTAAAGTTAAGAAAAAGACCATTCGATGGAATCAAAATGTGATTCTACCGAACGGAGATCTTTGGAAGAGAATGGCTAATTATTCGATGGAATTGACTGTTCTACTCTCCCAAATGAGTTTTTGCTGAAGTTGATTCGGTGGTTTCAAAATCTATTATACTAGTTCAAGAAAGTTCACTTTAATAGGAAGTCTTTTATCAATTAAATCAGGAAATTTGCTGATGCTCGATTTAAGAAGTTGAGGTGGATTAAACTTCTCGTTTTACTACCTCTGCTTTGCCTATAAAAAGATGACTCAAGACACAAGTTGGCGAGTCAATTTTAGAGTTGTTTAGTTATTGTTTTTACGTTAGAATTTAAATTTAGTTTATGTTTTATGTAATTTTCATTTAAACTCAGTTTTTAGCTTTCAATTACGAAGTGTGAGTAGTTTTTCTTAACTTTGGCTAAGGATACTTAAAGTTTTGATCTTTTGTTGTGATGAATTAATTAAGCATTAATGTTAACCTAAGTTAATTATTTCTCAATTTTAAGCATATTCTTATCTTTGATTTTGTTTGGATTAATTGCTGGTTTATTGGTTTAAATAACTAAAAGTTGATTTAAGCATCATTAAGGATTTGCATGTTCTTCGATTAATCTTTTGAGTCAATGCATGATTGTTTTCTATTTTTAGATAATTATGTCTTAATAATTTTGATTAATATTAAGAGAGGAGGAACCAAGAATATACTAGAATTGAACTTTCTTGGAAAAGAGTTTAATGAAAGTGTAGGAAGTTGAATTAGATTTTTATGCTGAATCTTAAATTGTTCTTAACAGGGAATTTAATATTCAATAAAGATATTCTTGATTTAAGGTATCAAGTTTTATTCATTTAGTTTTCCATAATCGCTTGTGTTTTTAAGAATTTAAGTCATTGCAATAAAAGGTTAAGGTGGATAGTCCCTTAGTGAAAGTTGTTTTTAAATATTGATTGTTACCTTGTTTTAATTTGCTCTTGTAATTTATTTCAAGTCAATTGCTTTGATTAAGTTTTTAATTTTCATCATAACTTCTGGGATTTTTTCTCTCTCTCTACACATAATTTTGATTCTAAAACTCAATATCTTTTCATACACACATAAGTTTCCCTTGGATTCGATATTTAGGGTCTTAATCTTTATTTTTTATATTACTAGCCGATCTAGTACGCTTACTAGACACCGATTAGTTTTACTAGGTAAGGGGTGAATGGTCAGTGAAAAAGGAACGCTTGATGCCTTATCTCAAATACTTGAAAGTCTTGAGTGGTCAGTTTGAGGTTTGCACTATTGGATATGTGCCGAGAGAGGAAAATCAGTTGACAGATGCCTTAGCAACCTTGGTGTCTATGTGGGATAATTCGAAGAGAGTGATTATGAATCTTGTGGTAATTTTGAGTTCTGATAGGCCATGTTTTGGAAAGGAACAAGTCATGGACATTGAGGTGGACGATGGAAAGCCTTGGTACCATGACATCCAAAACTACCTGGAAAAGTCAGTATTCCCTAAAGAAGCAACTAAAGAGGACTAAATGATGATTTGTAAGCTATCAACTCAATTCATCATTGTAAGAGGAGCACTTTATAAACGACAACCCGATGGAATTAAACTAAGGTGCTTGGATGAAAAGGAAGCAAAAAGGGTAATGGAAGAAGTACAAGCAAGAGTATGCAGACCTCATATGAATGTGTTAGCCTCTGTAAAAAAGATTATGAGATAGGGTTTCTTTTGGCTCATGATGGATATTGATTGCTCTAAGTATGTCAAGGAGTGTCAATTGTGCCAACAGTATGTAGATCTAAGACACCTACCTATTTTTGAACTATACAACCTCACATCATCAGGGCCATTTACTGTATAGGGAATAGAAATTATAGGAATGATCAATCTACCTTCCTCGAATGGACACAGATTCATCACAGTAGCCATCAATTACTTTACTAAATGGGTAGAAGCTGAATCCTTTAAAAAGGTAGATGCTCAGGATATGGCTAGGTTCATAGAGAGAAACTTGATATGCAAGTATGGTTTGCCTCATCATGTGGTCTTGAACAATGGGTTACAGTTCTCATGTGAAACTAAATAGATTCTTATTAGATATGGGATTCAACATCATAGGTCTTCTCCTTACAGATCTCTAGTGAATGAAGTAGTCGAAACAACTAATAAGAATGCAAAGAGAATCTTAGCCAAGATGGTGCAAACTTATAAGGATTAGGCTAATAAGCTATCCTTTACACTAGAAGGCTATAGGACCATAACTAGAACATTAATAGGAGTAACTCTATTCTCTCTAGTTTATGGAACAGAAGTAGTACTGCCAGTAAAAATTGAGCATCAATCCTTAAGAGTAGCTCTGGAGGCTGAGACACCAGAAATGGAGTGGGCTAGGCTGAGACTATCGTAGCTTAACTTGCTTGATAGGGAAAGAATGAGGGCATATTAACACAACCAGGTTTACCAAAAGAGGTTGGTTCGTTTATTTAGGATGAAAGTTAGGAAACATCCTCTAAAGGAATGAGACTTAGTGTTCAAACAGATAAGGCTCGGGATTCTCGACATTCGAGGCAAATTCAGACCTACGTGGGAAGAACCTTTTGTGCTTAAGAAGTTGTTATCCAAAGGTGTTACTATTCCCTCATACGACAATGGCAACAAATTTTGAGAACCATGTGAATGTTGATAGAATGAAAAGGTTCACTGGCTAAAGATTAAGAAAGAGAAAAAAGAGAATAAAATGCCGCACGAGTGAAAAATAAAAAAAGATGGCTTTGTTAAAATTGGGTGCCTCACCAGGGTAAAAACCAAAAAAAGGCATCCTGGGCAAAAATTAGAAGTTGAGAGAAAATAGTCAATCAAGAAAACCCGAAAGGGCTAATTGGCAACAGGAGTTATGGTGTTTGTAAATTTTTATTTTGAGATTAAATAATACATGTAATTGTGTTAAAGCCAAATGCTAATCATGTGTATCGAAATCAAAAATGAAATGTAATGCATGCATTCATAAATTTCATTTGTGTATCTGAAAGTAACATTTTCTATCATATGTTTAATAGAAAAACAAAATAAAAATCTATGAAAGTGTCTGATTTGGTCTATCAATATCATGTCTCTCACTCCATCCAGGTGCCTCAAGTGAGTAAGTTTGTTATCAGTAGCTAGACTGGTGACCAACTGCTTATTACATCCTCGACTCTCTATCTATGATCACATAAACAACAGGTAGCCAGGGACATTTGAACTTGATATCCACATCTATGGAATGACCAAGCCAGCCAATAGCATCCTAAATTGACTGAAATTTATGCTCAGATAGTAACTATAACTTCTTACGAAGCCATATGTGAAAAAAAGCTGTTGAGGTGAGTCAGGTTCATCTCAGGCATAAGTAAGGCATAAAAATGTGTGAAAATTTGAAAGGATGCACACTTCAATAAGAAAAGCTAACATAGAAACCCACAAGGGGCATGTTACCTTTAAAAGATAAGGACATACCTACAGGAGCAAAGGACTACTTGTAAAAAAATGAGGAAGAGCCACTCTGAGTAGAAAGCCTATGATGAAGGTCATCTAAGCCTATGATGGACTCTTACACAATTAGGGGGAGGGGATTACACTGCTATCATATGCTAACAACAACATCAAACAATCTATAGTTTTTGGCCAAGGATCGTCGACACACATCAACAAACAGTAAGAAAGATAGCAAAGTAGCACCACACCAGAATGAAAGGTGGGAACATCATCAAAATCATACAATACATCTATAACCCACTCTACTAGAAAAGTCTCTCCTTGAGGCACTATATCCCTAGCCTCAAAGGGAAGAACACCTAAGGCACATACTACCTCTTTGGGATAAGTGACCACGAAATAAGGTAAACATGGTCAGACATTAAGGACGAACCTAACACCCACCATGGCAGCAAATTCTTTAGGTAAAGGGTATAATCCTGGTGAGTTCATCGAAACACATGAAACCTAAGGTCCAAGAATTGAAGTGCGATGGACAAGAGGTATGTATATATCACTACAAGAAAATGGGATATTAGTGACCAAAATTAACGAAGGTAAAAATTTTCGGTCCCTGAAAATATAATAATAGAGACCGGAATTTTTCCCCTTCATCCAATATCATTTTTGGGCCCGAAAATAGGGAAGGTAAAAATTTACGGTCCCTGAAACTAAATAATCCGGTCCCTAATTGCCAAGCTACACGCGCGAATATATCCCGCTTTTTATTTTGCCCTTTAGACCCATACTGTTAAAACCCTTAAAAAACATTTTGCTCTTTAACCCATATCGTAAAAACCCTAAAAGATGCCCCAAGTCTCTCTCAACTCAGATCAGTTCCGATGAAACCCTTCTCCTACCTTTTTCTTTACTTCACCATTAAATAATCCTCAAACCTTCTGATTCTCTTCTAGCTTTACTACACAGTTGAAGAAACTTACTTCAATGCTCAAACAAGGTATAAATCACTGATTTTACTTTTTTTTTTAATTTCCATTTCTTTTATGTAATTTCTTCGGATTTCTTCGGGTTGGTGGTTGCTGCTGTTTAGCAGTCTTACATGCCATTATATATTCAAAGTCCATATGCATAATTATTATATAATATTTGTCTTCTATTTAATTTGTTTCATATATATAAGATTTTGGAAGATCCTGGCTATCACCAAGTTGTTGGCAGGATATGTTTAATTCTTAGGACCTATTAATAATTTTTGGCTTCTAGTTCTTATAATTTTGATGGAGCTCTGCCTTATCCTTTGAAAAAAGGAATCCGAAATTTATTTAGCGGTGGTGGAGGTTTTTGTTTGTCTTGCTGTTTGGCAATTTGCTCTGGATTGCTCTATTTTTAAGTGGTTGTCATCCTAGTTTTGCCCTTTGTTTTGACTGTCGAGGTTGCTGGATGTTTCCAATTGGTTGGAACTTATGAAATGCTCCTATCTCTTGCTCTTCTTTTGCTTCATCATAGGTTGATGTCTTTGTTGCTTCAGTTTTATTGCTATTTGCCTTAAAATTATGGCTTTATATTGAGGCTCTGTTGTTTTGTGTTTTAGCCAATGGGGCTGCTTCATTTTTTTTGTTTTTTTCCTGCTATTTTGGGTTGTTTTTTATTTGCTGTCTTCATGGACAGACTTGGTTCCATTTTGCTGCAGTCTCATTTGATTAGATCTCTGTTGTTTGGTTGCTTTCATTGGCCGTTTGTTAGCCATCTATTAATTAATAATATCTTTTTGGCTTATAAAAAAAGATTTTTCTATTTGGTCTCTGTATTTGAGTTTCATGTGTGGATAATGTCTGACTATATTATTTGTAGTTTCTTACTTGTCTAAGATTTGATAGGGAGAATGATATGCAAAATCATGATTATATTTAGACCAACTTTGGAGAATTTTCTCCTTAATCTTTCTAACACTGTAGTTAAAATTTACTGTCCATGTTTTTAATAAATTCCCAAGGTTCTGATAATTGCTCAATGTGACAACAATTATAGTAAAACTAAATTCATGTTTTATTCAAGAAAATGAATGTTGCTTATCCATGTTGCTATAAAATTTCGATTCGTAGATTGTAATTATTTGCACAAACTAAATTATTGGGTTTCTACTGATGATTAACTTAAATAATAATTATAATAAAGTTATTTTTATGTCTCTGTATATATATTATTTTGGCATAGGATTGGGATCTCGAATCTAATAATTGAATTGTCTTGACCATTTCATTTGAATCATAGATGATCCTTGTAATCCAGAATTTTTTTAATAACGCATATAGTCAACCCTTGTTAAGAAATTTTCTTGATCATTTCTCTATCCCAGATGTGTGGTCATTATACTTAAGTCTTTTGGCGAGACACAAGATGTTTAGGTTGTGTAAAGGTTAGATGTAGAAATGTTAGAACTCTCATTAGTTCCAATTATAATCCTTTTGGAATGTTTTTTTTTCGGCTGCTAATCTCGGTGTGTGGTCTATTTTTATCCCTTTTACTCTGGTCTATTTGGGGTATTTGGGATAGTACTTGGATGATGGTTGTTCTGAGATTTTGAAAGAGTAGAAGTAAAATGATGGTATTTTACGAATCTGTAAATAGATGTCTACTTCATGGCTACTATGCAGTTTTGAAAATTGTAGACTTGAGCAACATGAGCATAAATGAGCAAAACCTATGGCCATTTACAAGTAGATTAAACTTGGGGTTTATCAGCCATACACCTGAAATTAATTTTTACATGCAGATTTTTCAGTGATAAAATAATTGACCCTCATCTATTTCTTTATTACAAATAACATAAGACTTCTTCCTTGGTACATATTGATTGTTGTGCTTCCACATTCTGGTCCTGTCCTTTGAGGTTCTGCTGTCCTATTTTTTTATAGGGGGTGCCGTGTTCTTTTCCATGATTATAGGCCTTGTGTTCTTTGATATGAGGATGCTGGTTTTTGTGCAGCTTCTTTTGTCTTTAGCTACAGTTTTTTAGGTGGTAGAAATATATACATCCATAAATAATATTAGTAACTCATATACCTAAGCAAAAATTCATAGCAATTAAATGAAAAAAAATTTGGATTAATGCATTTACTAACCTTGAAATTTGTTTTAACCTTCTTTTCCTTTTCTTTTATCTTTAGATCCACCTTCACCTTCCTTGTTCTCTACAATAAGGTTATGGCACCCAACAGGCAGTGGATGCAATTAGTTAATGCTCGGCTTGATGAAGCATATTTGGTTGGGGTGCAAAAATTTTGAGACTATACTTTTAAAAGAACAGGAGAACAAAATGAAATACGATGTCCATGTGTAAAATGTTTTAAAACAACTTTAGGAACACGTGAGACGGTCGAGTTACATTTGAGCATTCATGGAATAATTCAAAATTATACCTTTTGGTATCACCATGGTGAATTGTTAGGTGAAACAGAATCAGATTACAAAGATGAAGATGATAATGATTTAGGAGAGGACGGTAGTGAGGATGAAATTGAAGGGATTTTGAGAGACCTATATCCAAATTTTGATGTAGACATAATGAATAGTAGCAGTGATGATTTACTTGACGAGGAACCAAATGTTGAAGCAAAAAAATTTTATAGGCTTTTGAGGGATTTCGAGGAGCCATTATATCAGAGTTCAAAGTGTTCAAAGCTTTCCATTTTGATTAAATTACTTCACATTAAGAGTCTTGGTCATTGGAGTAATGAGTTATTTACAATGTTACTAAAAATGTTGAAGGAAGAGTTGTTACCTAATAGATCCAATTTGCTAGATTCATATTATGAGACTAAAAGGATAATTCGAGATCTCAGGCTATCTTACAATAAAATTGATGCTTGTGTAAATGATTGCATGTTGTATTGGAAAGAAGATAAATTTCTTGACTCTTGTATAGTTTGCGGTGCATCTAGATGGAAAATGATAAAAGATAGTGGAGAAACTAAGTGTAAGAATGGTAAGAAAAAACCTTCAAAGACTTTACGATATTTCCCTCTACAGCCTAGGCTTCAAAGGTTATTTATGTCTACAAAGACTTCTTCTCTAATGAGATGGCATCAAGATAAAAGAGTTGATGATGGATTAATGAGGTACCCAGCTGATTCAATGGCATGGAAGTCTTTTGATGAACTACACCCATCATTTGGTTCCGAGCCTTGTAATGTTTGACTTGGACTTGCCAGTGATGGATTCAACCATTTGGAAACTCAAAGTCCCCATATAGCATTTGGCCCGTGGTACTTATTGCTTATAACTTACCTCCTTGGTTGTGCATGAAACAAGAAAATTTTATTTTGTCAATGCTTATTCCTGGTCCACATAGTCCTGGAGATGCAATTGATGTTTATCTTCAACCCTTAATAGAGGAGTTAAAGGAGTTATGGGAAATTGGTATTGAGACATATGATGCATCAACTAGAAAGAATTTTCAGTTGCATGCATCATTGTTATGGACCATCAATGACTTTCCAGCTTATGGAAATTTATCTGGATGGAGTACAAAAGGGAAATTGGCATGCCTATGTTGCAACAAAGACACTTGCTCAATTAGATTAGCCAATGGTAAGAAGTAGTGTTATATGGGCCATCGACGTTACCTTCCTCTTAGTCATAAATGGAGGAATGATAAGAAGTCATTTGATGGCACTATTGAGCAAAGGTTATCCCCAAAAATGCATTCTGGTGTTGAGATACTTAATCAAGTGCAAGACCTTGATGGAATAAAGTTGACAAAAGATCCTAAAAAGAGAGTTAAGATATCACATGATGATCAAAATGATAATTAGAATAAAAAGACTATTTTATTTAACTTCCTTATTGGAAAACTCTCTTACTACATCATAATTTAGATGTGATGCATATTGAGAAGAATATATGTGATAATATATTTGGTACAATCTTGAATATGAAGGGAAAGATGAAGGACACCATCAAAACTCGACTAGATTTACAAGTAATGAACATTAGGCGGGAATTGCATCCAATAAAAAAGGAAGATAAATATGAATTGCCTGATGCACCTTACACATTGTCGCATGAGGAGAAGCACACATTATATCATTTCTTAAGAAATTTAAAGGTCCCGGATGGATTTTCATCAAATATTTCTCAAAGTGTAAATGTTAAAGATCATAAGATTTCTGGTTTAAAGAGTCATAATTGCCATGTGCTTCTACAACATTTACTCCCCATAGCTCTACGTGGTATGATGTCTAAATCAGTGTGTGAGCCGCTTATTGAATTGTCTTATTTTTTTAATATGCTTGGGGCAAAGGTTTTGAGTTTGGAAGATTTAGAACAAATTGAAGCGCAAATTCCTATAACTCTTTGCAAGTTAGAAAAAGTCTTTCCTCCTTCATTTTTTGATGTCATGGTGCACTTGCCTATCCATTTAGCTAATGAAGCCTAAATTGATGGCCCCATTCATTATCGGTGGATGTATCCCATGGAGTGATGGTTGCATTTTTTTAAATCTCTCATTGGTAATAGGGCATGCCCAGAAGGTTCTATTGCAGAGGGTTACATTGCCATTGAATGTATGACCTTATATTCAAGATTTTTGCATAAAATGGATACAAAGTTCAATCGGCCTGAACGAAATTATGATGGTGGTGCAAAGGATTCTGATGGAGGTATATCTTTATTTAATCAACCTGGCAAAGACTTAGGAGCTAGAAAATATTTTGATATGCAAGCTAATGAATGGGATCAAGTGCATATATATATTTTGAAGAATTGTGATGAAGTTCTACCATTTTTAGAGTATGCATTTATTTATTTTATTCATTAGTGATTTAACTTCCTTTTTGATTATTTTTAGCTTTGAATGACATGTGTTTTGCCTTGATTTGTTAGAGATTTTTCACAATTTTATATGGATACTTTTGAATACCTTTCTGATGCGGAATGGAATAAACAATTCATTGAATGGTTTAAAGTTAAGGTAAGTACCAAGTAGATATTCAATATGGCAAATTTATATGGATACTTCTGTTGTTTGGGTGCCTGTTGTTGCTTAGTTGGGCTCTTCTGGGTAGTTTTCTAAAACCACCACACTTGCCACCAGCTGTGTAGGCCACTACATCATATCACTAATTAACCCACAATTGCTGAACCTTTCATTTGATTCAACGTGCATCAAAAGATAGATCAAATTGAGTTTAAGGTTTATTTTACATGTTAGAACATAGCTAAATGTAAGTATTTGTTTAAAAAACACTTTTCATATTTACTATTTTTGGTATATCTGATGTTTATTGTCTAGTTTTAGCTAACTAACTTTGATACCATACATATTACTTGACTTATCAATAAAAATAAAACAAGATGAAAATTTATATTCATAGGTATGAAATGAGTTTTTTCCATTTTTCAAGTATTTAATTTCCATTTAAAATTTTTTTACTACTTATAAATTGCTTATTTGGGCATATGTAGGTTCAGTTTCTACGTAAAAGGTAAAAAAGGTGCGAGGACAAAATAAGTGCAAAGAAGTTGCAGCACTTGAAGTAGGGCAAAAGCTGAAAGTGACTTTTTTCAATAATCAAACTATTGGGAAGAATCATGCACTATTCGTAAGACATTTGGGAAAAATTATTCGTGATCGTAATATATGTCCGCTTAGGGTATCATCATGGAAAAAGATTCCAAAAGAAAAGATTGAACACATATGGGCTTCTGTTGTGGTAAATATATCGATTATTTTTTGCAATAAAGTTATTACTTAAAGTCAAAACAATATATGTGATTTTGCTTCATACTTGTTCATTTTGTCAAGTCTGAAGTGGATTTGATTTCTTGTTTTAATTTCAATTTTTATGTTGATTGTTTGGTGGTGTTGGTATTTAAATGACATACTTGAGAATTGAAAAACTAAATTGATTTCTTAATTTTATTGTAGGATAAATTTGAGAACGATGATAAGAATTTTCATCGTAAACATATTTTGGAATGGATGAATGAGTTGTGGAACAAATGGAGGGGAAATCTGTATGCAAAATATGTTCATGGTAAGCCAATGCATGAGGCTCTTAGAAATGCACCAAAGACGGTAGACAAAAAGCAATGGGTGTGGCTTGTTAAGGAACATTTTTCTTCAAAAAAATTTAAGGTTTGACATAGAAAATGGTTGTAAAATTTTGTTTTTTATTTATTATCTTTACAATTGGGAATATTTATGGTATTCATATTTTATGTTTTTACATTAATATAGGCAACAAGTGAAAGAAATGCAGCAAATAGGGCTAAGCTTACCATGCCTCACCACATTGGTAGCAAGCCTATTAGAGAATTTATTTATCAACAGGTCTTAAGAAAATATTTATATGTTATAAACTATTCTCTTACCTTTTTATATTCTGAATCTTTTTTGCTCATTATTGAGGGGATTGACTTTTTTGACTTCAATGTGAAGGGAGGGAAAGATGGCAACCCACCAAACATAGAAACAATTTTCTTCGAGTCTCGAAAGAAGAAGAATAACACACTTGTTGAACCTGAAGCAATTGAAAAACATGTACAATTGAAAAACATGTACATATAAAGATGTGCTTGTGTTAGGGTTTTTTAATTTTTATTTTTTTGACAAACAATTAATTGATTGTCATACTACATATTTTTGTAGGCTTAAATCCTAAAATTGGTGCAGTCAGAGCCATCTCTTTCTAACATAGAGATAGTAAAAAGATGTTTCGGACCTCAAACTAACAGTAAAGTGGCTGTCCTTGGCGGTGGGGTTAAGGCAAAGGACTTAAAAGGCAGTAGGTTGTCTAAAGGTGAATTGTTATCTACACTCCAAGAAACCCGACAAGAAAATCAGGCATTGAAGGATCGCTTATCTGTAGTGGAATCTCAAGTGAATGAACTTAGACAATTAAGAGAATTTTTGGTAGCTCAACAGTCGAATGTCCAGCTCCATCAACACCTTTTCAAAGGAGTGACTAGTATATTTACAGGTTAGGAATTTCTCGAATCTTGCATTTTTAGTTATATAGAATAATAAAACTCAAATTTTATAGCTGATTCTGAATTTTAGGATGCTATTGCTGGTGGAACATTTTTCTATGTAGTATTGTGTGTTATTTATGCATGGTGTGATTCATGCAGCCTGGCAATGGCTTCTGCTATTTTTAATGGGGAATAGTTTTATTTAGTTCTTGAGATATTGTCTTATGCGGGTGTCAAGGTCTTGGATGGACCAGTTCTGGATTAGCAATGCTTTTTCCTTTTCTTCTTCTTGGACAGTTGTTGTTTGGGGGTTCTCAGATCTATTGATTCTGATTTTTTGGTTTTTGGCTATTGATATTTGACATTTGTTCAATTTACAAATGTACTTTCTCAATAATCATATATTGCATACTAATGATGATAGATGATATGTGAGATGTGTAGCATTGTCAAACTTTACATTTAGAAATAAAACTTATAGCTTAAGTAGAGACAATATTTTAGTGCTACACGTTGTAAACATTGTTATAATATCATAGTATATCCTATATTTAGGATTATAAGTTATATGTATATTGATGATGTCTTTCAATAATCAGTTTGATTAATGCGTATTTGTTCATGGTTATCTATTCTTACTTAATATCGTTAAAAGACTCGAATGATTCTTTGCATAAGAGAACAACTAAGTTATGAATTTATAACTAGTGTGAATGATTGATTTAGTATATAGGCAAAAAATGATCTAGTGTTTATTTATATATATAATAGTGATCTCCAACTACACTTACAAGATGAAACAGATGGCCTAATGATTATAATAACATTAAGTCTATGAATAGATGTGGTGGATACTTAGAGTAGTAATGTATACATATATCTATATGTACAGAACTTGATACATAAGAATATGTCTATATGTATGTGAATCTAGTTAATTAACTTAGACTCTTATGATTATGGGTATGAATCTCCCATAAGTATAATTTGATTTAAAACATATATGAAAGTTGAGTAATTTAAAACATACTCAAAATTCACATGGCTAAACGTAACAATTAGATTGTTCAAAAGGTAATTACTTTTTATGTATATAATTCCTTAGAACTAATTTATGTTCTTGTATCTTGTAGCCCCTATCATATATGCTGACTTTTTGAAGTGCATATAATTACACTTGGTGGAATTACAATTTTTTTGAGGTTAATATGCTGACTTTTTGAAGTGTATATAGGTACACTTGATGGAATTAGAATTTTTTTGAGGTCTATTCTTAAATCACTTGTAGTTTCAATCAATTATTTATAGCATATCTATATATTTTCTAATATAATAATTTTTATTTATTTATTTATATTTTTTGCAGTTTTTAGTATGAACAAAATAGTGAAGTACAAGAAGACTTGAAGAAACATTAAAATGTTTGCTACATAGAGATATAGAAATATTTTTGTTTTTTTTGGAAGGGGTTCTATAAACAATACATATCTGTTTTGAATGCTAATTCTATATTTGTAATGAATTACAAATTATCTATAAAAGTATGGTATTATTTATTATGTATTCATTTATTGTATGTTTCAAAATACAAGGTAAAAATATGGTCAAATTATTATTCTTAGGGACCATATTAATTTGTGATCTTTATTATGTTCTCAGCAATTGATGAGAATTTTGGTACTTAATACTTTTTAGGAACAGTTTTTTGTCATCAAAAGTTTTAAAGACCGATTAATAAACTCTTTAAGGACCAAATTTTCGGTTCTAATAACGTGGTTAGCCAGTTGGCATCCTTCCTTAAGGACAAAAAAAACGGTCCCTATTATTTTTTAGGGACCAATTTTTGCTCGATCCTTATAATTTTTAACGATCGTAGTACACATTTTAAGTACCATGTTTTTGGTCATCAATAACTTCATTGGCTGCCTAGCATATATTATTAAGGAAGGGAATCCGGTCTTTAATTCATTTTAGGGACCATTACTTGTCGGTCACTAAAGCTTTTTAGGGACAGTATGTGTTTGGTCGCTAAATATTAGTAAGGACTAGTTGGTCACCAATCCTTTTTAGTCATTAGCGGCGGAGCATATAGCGACCGGATGACGATCGGATTTTTTGGTCCCTGCTGACTTTTAAGGACCGTATTGCCATTTTTAGTGACCGTATTTACCCTCCTTATAGGACTTTTTCCTTGTAGTGTATAGAGAGACTCTTCTAAGAAATCTCATATTTGAGTAAGGGGCTAATAGGGGGTCCACCCATGTTTTCGAGTTTTCAAGCAACTGGTGTAATTTCATAAGTTCGGTAGTCATGATTATGGAATTTTCAAGTAATCTAAAGATGTAGAAATGATAGGAGAAAATAAATAAATGAAGGAAAAGATAAGGAAAGACAAGAAATGAAAAAGAAAGGAAAAGAGAGAAAAAAAGCTTCTTGGAAGTTGAAAAGTCAATAGCACAAAGTCCAAGAAAAGAGGCATTATTTATAGAAAGTGGTGAGCGACAGCCATGCCTTACCCCAAAGCGAGACATAGCTAACCCATCCCTTACCACTAGAAGACCAAAATTCACATTTTTGTGTGTCCCATGCATTGTATGTATATATTGGAGCATTCATCTTTGTTTGCATTTTGCAAGTAAGGTAAAGAGAATGATGACCTGAGTGTCCAAACCTTGAAGATTTATGATCTCTGAAGCAACAAAATCAATATTCCATAGTAAAATAAATAATTTTAGGGAGTATTTCAAACCTTAGACACCCATGTATAGTAAAATATAATTAAAATACGTAAATAATGTAAAAATAATGTTAAAACCTATACAAAGAGTGTCAATAATGTTGTAAATTAGTGAATTAATTTTAAATGGGTAGAGAATGAAAAGTTAAGAAAAATTGCTCAAACATCAAAGAAAATGAAGTTAAAATGTGAAAAATATGAGAAAAATAAAAATGGAGGGTAAAATGGTCTTTTTGACTTGAGGACGGGACAGGCTGTATGTCCCACCTATCGCTAGGCGAGGGATGGCCAGCCTATCCCTCAGTCGATTATGGCACTATAAAAGGGCTTTTCTTTCATTTTCCATTCAAAACTCCATTTTTTCTGGCAAACATTTCCTCTCAACTATTTTTCAAGCATCTCTTCTTCATCTAACATCTGATTTCCAAATCGTTTACGCCTATGGACTCCTGGAAGCAAGGCATACTTTAGGAAGCCCTAATTTCCTATCTTTTACTATTTTTTCTATCTGCTCTTCTCAAGTAAGTCTAATTTAATGTTTTTGTATTTTTTACTTTTTTTCTTAAGTTAGAGTGAAATCTAGGCTAGTAAACTTTAGTTCTAGGTGTGATGGGCACAAGCACTCACTGTTGTATTTGTATTCAATATGATTTTAATGTTATGCATGATTTTAGTTAGAAATAAATAATATCTTATAGTGCAAGTAACATAATGTACATAACCTTTCGCATGCCACCCTATGTATGAGCACTTGGAATCTATAATATAGGTAGTAGTGTACATAACCTTTAGACTCTTGAAGGCATTTCTCTTATCTTTGACATTACATTAAGTATGAATGTAAAATATTTATACTATTTTGGTCTGTGGCTTGTTGTGTGCTTTTAAATTGATATTTGTACAGGGAGGCAATTTATTCTTAGCCAGAATGCTGCCGAATTTTCATCTCACATCTTGAAAAATGTAAAATTTCAATATCTCTATTGTTTGGTGGCCCTGAGAGTCTATGTTGTGTTACCATTACTTTAAGTGTATGTTCTTATGGAGGGGTTAGTGTCATTCTTAGCCGAAATGCTATCGAAATTCTGTCAAAAATTCTCAAATAATGTGAAATATGTTGTTGGTAGTCATGATGGCTTATGCATTGCTTTAAATGTATATTTTTGTATAGGGGGAAGCCATATCCAAAGTCAAAATGCTGCCAAAATGTATTTCTAAAAAAGAGTGTAACTAATGCATTTTTGTCTCATTTTTCATGCATATGTGCTAAAATTTCATCCTTATTTTGCTTATTGTGTAAATTGAACATGACCTAACACATCATATTTTACAAGATGCCTCACAGGACAATATGTCCTCAGCCTTCACAGCTAGTGCCTAATTATATGATAGATGAGTAGGCTACCAAATATAGAGCTCTGAGTAATATTCAATTTAGAGCTAGCCGATACATGTCCAGGCAGTTCCTGAAGGAGTTTGGTTTGCTAGAGGAGGTTGATAGGCTATTAGCCAATGCTGAATGGACCGACTTCTTCACTCCAGCCTAAAGGACATATATAGCCATGACTTAGGAGGTACTAGCCACCTTATGGTATGGAGGATACCAGTGGGCTAACACACGGGAAGGAGTATGTTACATGTGAACTAATTAGTGAGAAATTTTGTTCTCGCAAATTTAGGAGAACAATTGTCCTCGCTAGTGCCTAATTTATGTGGTACATAAAATAATTAGCAAGGGTACCATTTCATGCTAATTTAGCTATGAATATGTCTCTCGCTAATGCCTAATTCAATAAAAAAATTGGATAAAACTATATCCTACTTATTTTTATATGATTTTAATTCAAAATATTTTATATAGCAAAATTACATAGAACAATTACCCCTAGCAAAAAGCATTAATTAATTTTAATTATAGAATTTTTATTTTTAGTATTTAAATTTTATTTACATTTAACGGGATTGGCATTTAATTTAATAAATTTATATCTACTATATTTTTTCATAGCAAAACTTAGATAAACTAAATTGCTATTATTTGACTTAATTAAATTATTATGTTTATATTCAATAATATCATTTATTATTAATTATATAATGAAGGAACTAAATTGCGAGGACATGGTTCTCGCAAAATTAGCAAGAAAAAAGATTCTTGCCAATTAGTGTGAACCATGCACTAGCTAATTCTCCAAATTTTTGAGCGGGATGTGCAAAAGTGTTGGCGGGGTTTATTTTTTATGAATCCCTAATACCTTATTCGCTCAATGCTGCCACCTTTTCCCCTCCCCATCTCTCTTTCTCTTTCTTTCATAGTCCAATGTGGCACCCGTAAGATCTCTATATGCATTGCTTTTGTTGAATTCGAATTCTCCAATCTTTATGCTCAACTCTCTATTAAAGATAACCTTCTTGAGCTTCAGTATTTGAGCTTCAATAATTTCAAAGGTGAAATTCCTAGGGAGCTAGCTAACCTTCTTGAGATTCTTTATCTCTATCTATATGAGAATCGATTTTCTGGGCACTTTCTTGCAGAACTGTGGACTTTACAAAATCTTCAGCACTTGTAACATTCTGTGTTTTTTTTTCTGCAATATCTTCATTTTGAAGTACTGGTTAGCATTATTTTCTGTTGGGTCTCATTATTAAACTATGTTTATAGGGATGTTGGCAACAATCATTTGGTGGGTACTATTAAAGAATTGGTACGTATTGATAGTTGCTTCCCTGCACTTTGTAACCTGTAAGTTTTCCTGATTTCCATATTTATAATTGTTTTATCATTTTTTTTTGTGAATTAACAAACTGATGATTAAATTAACTTTATATGATCAAAGTTGATCAAGGTTCCTGTGGTTAAAGTTGCAGCCCATTGGTTGGAAGCTGGACTTTAGGTTGGTGAAAGTGCATCAAATGTTCGAGAACTATTTCAAATATCTTTTGATTCGGTTGTCCCTTAATCCTAATTTTTCTTTTTCCAATTTTATGGTTATTTGTCGCAAATATGTGTCACAACTGTGGGAGGGATGGGGAGAATCGGAAGGTTGAGACTTTGATTGCTTGCATTGTAGGGTTGGCTACCTGATCTGTAGGTTTGGCAATTCATCTAGTGGGATTCCACTTTTATTTGTGTTCATTTGATTGTGTAGTAAAATGTTCATTCTGATAATTTTTGTGGAGGATTTTGACCTTTAATGGTGTTTATGGCAACTTTATCCATACTAAGCAGCAAAACCATGAGGCTTTCATTAGTCAACTTCTTGTGGAACTTGATGGGTGAGTGCCCTTTCTCTTTTGGTTTAGGCAAAATTCCCTGGTGTAATTTGAAGGAATATTATTCTTATCAATATTCAGAATATAAAGATTGCTGTGGGTTTTCAAGTGTGTAACCTTTCTTATTTACAGCTTGGGTTCATATGAATAATTGGAGTTCTGATCTTGCTTTTTTTTTTGGTAGAGAAATGTTTTGGAACTTTTACATATAACTTATGCCTTCTTTTTCTCTTCTTTATAATTTAATTAGCTTGGAGCACATTGAAGAATGCTATATCTTAGTTTTTTACTCTTAGGATTTATCAAGTAAAGACTGTTGACTTTGGGAAATGATGTTTATCAACAGATATTCCATTTGATGGAACAGACATGATTAATTAAAGCAAGTTTAACATAGAGTCTAACTTAATTTAGCAGAATCATTAATAAGGGCTAGGATTATTGTTTGCATAGATGGTGGCTTGAAAGATTTTTATCATTGTACTTTTTTAGTTATAATGAATTAGAATGTCTAACTTCCTCCCTAGCTTCTTAGTGCATTCTCTTGATATTGCATCATTATTGTTATGGTTACCTGATGTTAGTCATCATTAAGAAGTTCACAATTCTTAACCTATAGTTCCATTTAATATTTAAGTAGTTCACTCCAGTTGCTGAGTAACTTCTCTAGTTCTCCAGGATATTTCCTGTATGCAATTTAGTTTCTTAAATTTATTTTCCTTGAATCATCTCAGTGGCGTGGATTTAGGCTTTATATTTAACATATTGAAATAAAATAGAGTTATTATACAAATTTTCACTCCAGTTGAGATATATGAATTTTAAGGTCTTCTAAGTCAATCATATAGAATATGTTTTTCTCCTTCTCTTTTCTATTTTTCACATTTTTTCTTTTATCGAGCACTATAAAGACAATAAAGTGAACCTTATAAATAAGTTCCCAAATATGGCGGCATTATTTCAATCCTTTCCTTTTATGCAGAGAAGTTAGAGATGGAACATGGGATCCCTAGTTTATGCCTCTCGAGGAATAAGTAAAAGGATTTGAATTTTGCTGTTCTTATATGTCAATTAACATAAGGAAATGCTTCTTATGATCTAACAATATTATATGTTTACAGGTCGGAGTCATATGTAACAAGGTGTTAAAGTTCTCTGGTTGTGGTTATTTATCTAGTTTTTTTTGTTAAATTTGATTTGCCCGCTAATTACTATTATTTTTATAGGTGAAGGAAATGAAATAATTGAGTGATGGTTATAAAATAGTTGGACTTTCTAAGGTGTTTTATATCAATTTTATTGTTTCCACATTGCACAGATCTCTTTTGGAGTAGAATTTCTTACGCTATTTATTTTATTCACTTAGTTAAAACATGCTTTTGTTGGATTATATTTTAAGATTTCAAACACATTTACTCATCCAACCTTGTTCATGCATAGAATTTTCTACTGTGATAGTTAATAAGCCATAACAACCATGTTCCTAATGCAATCCTATTGCCTTGAATCCTATCAATTACGTAGAGTCCTATTGGGTCAATATATGTATATGTATGTATGCATGTATGTATGTATGTATGTATGTGTATATATATATTATATATAAGTTAACACACATTATCTTATTAAAAGAATTGAAAATTTCTGGTCTCTAAATACTTGCCAGTAAATAATGGTTTAAGTAATGATTGTCTAGCCAATATAACTCGGAGTTAAGAATGTGGTTATCTCTATTTCTTTTTAATCAGTTATTAGGATATCTCTCTACGTTAGTGAAAGTTGTTTTTAAATATTGATTGTTCCTTTGTTTTAGTTTTCTTTTGTTATTTATTTCAACTCATCTACTTTGATTTTGTTTGTAGTTTTCATCATAACTTTTGGGATCTTTTCTCTCTCTACACAAAATTTTCATTCTAAAACTCGAAATCTTTTTTTACACACACAAGTTTCCCTTGGGTTCGATATTTAGGGTCTTAATTTTTATTTCCCTTTATTACTAACCGATCTAGTGCACTTGCTAGATGCCGATCAAGTTTTTGGTGCCGTTTCCAGGGATACATAGGCGTGTGTTATATTTCAAGTTTTATAGTGAATTTTTTGTGTTTCTTATCTCCTCTTATCTATTTCTGTTCTAATTATGTTTGCTATTTGTGCAGGTGTCACTAGTTTATGATAAGGAATCAACTAATATTGCTTATTGACCCTGAAATTGAGAGGACATTTCATAGGATTAGAAAGTTGAAAGACAATATGAATTTAGAAGATCAAGGAATCCTTAGAGACCTACCTCTCATAATAGACCCACCAGCTAGGGTGGAAAATCCACAACATAGGAATGAGTATGAAAATTATCAATCTCAAAGGAATGGGTTTAGACCTAGGACCATTAGGGATTATGCTATTCCTAGGTGGAATAAAGAACATAGAACTATTAGGATCCCTCATAAGCAACCATTTGAGATTAAACCTGCTACCATTACTATGGTACAAAGAAATCAACTTTTTGGATTCAGAAATAGAGAATCCTGCACAACACTTAGATATGTTTTTATAAATAAGTGACACGGTTCAAATACCAAATGTGTCCACTGATGCCATTAGACTTAAAATGTTTCCATTCACCCTCATAGGTAAAGCTAGGGATTGGTTACAAATGCTTCCAAATCAATCTATACAATCATGGCAACAAATGCAAGAGAAATTTTTGTGCAAATTCTTCCCACCCATGTAAATTGCCCTCACTAGGGAAAACATCAAGAAATTTTAGCAATTATATGATAAGCCATTTCATGAGGCTTGGGAAAAGATTTAAGAGGTTATTAAAAAGCTTCCCATACCATGAAATTCCTATTTATCGATTGATGCATGTTTTGATATAGGTGTAAATCAAGTTACATGATCTTTATTGGATGCAGCATCAAATGGCAGCTTCATGAACAAAATTCCTGAAGAGGCATTCCTGCTTCTTGATGAGATGGCAACCAATGATGCACAATGGGCTAGTATAAGAGCCATTCAAAAGAAATAAGGAGTTCATAACATAGATGATGTTGCCATACTAAATGCTAAAATAGAATTGTTAACCAAAGAATTGAACAGTCTAAAAGTTCATAATGTTTCTGGTCTATCTAATGGAACTAATTTTTATGCAGGAAATCAAGGGGCTATGAAAAATGAGGAAGGGGCAGTAGAGGATGTAAATGCTTTAAAATCCTATAGCAATACTTATAACCTAGGATGGAGGAACCATCCAAATTTTGCATGGAGAGAAGGTAATCAAAATTCTACATCAAATTCTCAACCAAGACCTCCTTTTAATCAAAGTTTAGCTTCCAATTATTAGACATCCTACCAAAACCCAGCACAACTACACTACCCCTCTAATCATCAATCAGGATTCCAAAAACCTCCACCCTTATAGAAAAGAAAACTAACTTATAAGAAATGCTTGTAAATTTTATGGCCACCCAAACTACTTATATGTCTAATCAAGAGGCTAGGTGGAAATCTCAAGACACTTTGATGAGGAGCCAAGATGCATCCATTAGAAACTTAGAAAATGAAGTGAGATAGCTAGCCAAATCACTGACCAATAAGGCTCAAGGAAAATTTTCATCTAATGTAGACCGCCATCCAATAGAGGAGGCTAAGGCAATAACTTTAAGGAGTAGGAAAGAGGTATAAGAAACTAAAATTGGTAAGTGTACTTCTAAAGTGGTGGAACTAACAATAGAGGTTAGTAATTCTAACTCAAAAATTGTTGATGAAGTGCCTCCTATTATTGAAATAAATAAAGGTAAGGAAAAATTGGTATCTATGGTGCTTGATGAATTTAAACTACCTTTCCCATCTCTAGCTAGAAAAGAAAAGCAAAATGAGCAATTAAATAGATTTTTAGACATGTTTAAAAAACTACATGTAAATTTACCATTTACTGAAGCTTTATTACACATGCCTAAATATGCTTAGTTTATAAAAGAATTGTGCTCTAACAAGAAAAATCTAAAAGGATTAGGAATGGTTAAATTATCCGAAAATTATAGTGCAATACTAATGAACAAAATTCTTGAAAAATTAAAAGACCCTGATAGTTTCACATTACCATGCCAATTAGGAGGGAATTTTGTAGGACATGCACTGTGTGATTTGGGTGCTAGCATAAATTTAATGCATTATTCCATTCACAGGAAACTTAATTTAGGAGATATGAAGGAGACCCGAATGACATTACAATTGGCGGATAGATGATTGAAACGGCCTAGGGGAATTAAGGATTTGTTAGTTAAAGTGGAGAATTTTATATTTCCAATCGATTATGTGGTTACGGATATGGAAGAGGATAGACGAGTACCTCTAATAGTTTGAAGACCATTCTTGAATACAGTAAGAGCTTTAATAGATGTTCATGGGATAATAGTCACTTTGAGATTTAATGAAGAAAAAATGGTGTTTAATGTTAACAAAATCATAAAACATCCATCCTATGATTTTGAGGAATCAATTTGTTTTGTTGATGAAGTCCAAGTGTGTAAAGAAGCAAAGTAAGAGGAAATCATTTTGGATGATTAGCTAAAGAAATGTCTAATGCACACAAAGAATGAAGATGAAGCGGAGATAAGAGTAAAAGAGATAATCCATGACTTAAAAAGAGAACATAATGTAGAAGGACATATGGAGGATGTATTATACCCTCCTAAGGGAGATTTTGAACTCAAAACTCTTCCTTCTCATTTAAAATGTGTGTTTTTAGAGTAAAATACAAAACTAGTAATTATATCTTCTTTGTTAACAAGTTTGGAAGAAAAAATACTAGTTGAAGTGCTTAAGAAGCATAAAAAGAGCCATTGGTTGGGAAATATTTTATTTAAAGGGTATAAACCCCAGTTAATATACACATCAAATACCAATGGAGGAAAATTTTAAACAGGCGGTACAAACCAAAAGGTGACTTAATCCTGCTATGCAAGTGGTGGTGAAAAAGGAGGTAGTCAAACTCCTTGATGCATGTATTATCTATCCTATTTCTGATAGTAGTTGGGTTAGTCCGATTCAATGTGTGCCTAAAAAGGGGGAAAAGACTGTAATCACTAATGAAAAGGATGAACTTTTCCCAACCCGTACTGTGACAGGATGGCGAGTGTGGATAAATTATAGGAGATTAAATAATGCCACTAGAAAGGATTATTTTTCTTTGCTCTTCATTGACCAAATGTTAGAAAGATTAGCGAGAAATATATTTTATTGATCTTTAGATTGATATTTGGGGTATATGCAAATACCAATAGCCCCAAAAGACCAAGAAAAGACCACATTTACATGCCCTTATGGTACATTTGCATATAGGAGGATGCCTTTTGGTCTATGTAATGCTCCCACTACATTTCAAAGATGCTTGATGGCTATTTTTCATGATTTTATTGAAAAATTTATGGAAGCTTTTATGAATGATTTCACACTGTATGGTCATGATTTTGAATCTTGTTTAAATAATCTTGCATTGGTTTTGAAAAGGTGTAAAGAAACTAATCTTGTTTTGAATTGGGAAAAATGCCATTTTATGGTACAAGAAGGGATAGTTCTAGGGCATAAAATGTATGAAAAAGGAATTGAGGTAGATAAAACAAAAATTGATGTTATTGGTAAATTATCTCCTCCTACATTTGTCAAAGGTATAAGAAGTTTCCTTGGTCATGTGGGCTTTTATCATCATTTCATTAAAGAATTTTCTAAGATTGCTAAACCACTTTCTAATTTATTGATGAAGGATACTGCATTTAACTTTGATGATGAGTGTTTGCAAGCATTTAACTTGTTAAAGCAAAAGCTAATCACAACACCTATCATTGTATCACCCAATTGGAGTTTACCATTTTAAATCATGTGTGATGCTAGTGACTATGTTGTGGGAGCATTTTTAGGCCAAAGGAAGGAAAAGATCTTTTCTACTATCTATTATGCTAGACACACACTCAGCATAGCTCAAATCAATTATACTACTTCGGAGAAATAATTACTAGCAATTGTATTTTCTTTTGACAAATTTTGATCTTATCTCCTAGGTTCCAAAGTTAGAGTATGGATAGATTATGCAGAATTAAGGCACCTTTTTTCCAAAAAGGATTCCAAACCAAGACTTATCCGTTGGGTATTACTATTACAAGAATTTGATGCGGAAATTAAAGACAAGAAATGAGCTGAAAATTATGTAGCAATCCATCTTTCTAGACTTGATCATACCAGTATTGAAAAGGTAGAAATTGCTGATTTATTTCCTAACGAATACATTAGTGTAATTTATGCTTGTAACTTTATGATTCCTCCGTACGCTAATATAGGAAATTTTCTTGTAGGAGATTATCTTCCTAAAGATTTCACTTGGCAACAAAAGAAAAGGTACAAGCAAATAAAAAACACCATCTTTGGGATGATCCATACTTAATCAAGATTCTTTTGGATCAAGTACTTCGAAGATGTGTTCCAGAGGGAGAACAAGAAGATATCATGAGACAATATCATGAAGGAGAAGTTGGAGGACATCATAGACCTAATTGTACGGTACAAAAAATTTTCCAATCAAGTTTCTTTTGGCCTACTCTCTTTTTGGATGTTAAATATTTCATTAAGCTTTGTGACAAATGTCAAATAGTAGGCAATATCTCTAAAAGTGATGAAATGCCTTTGAATAACATACTTAAAGTGGAACTTTTCGATGTTTGGGGTATAGATATTATGGGGCCATTTTAAAATTAATTTGGATTTGAATATATTTTTGATGGAATATGACATGGCATATATATGATGATCATGCAGGGGAAAAATAATAAAATTGATCATACATACCATGCAATCCGTAAACAAGAATCGAAAACATGCAATTTTAGGGTTTTAAAACTTACAACTTTAGATGCACTTCAAAACTTAATTTTGATGATGACCAACAATTAGGATGAACTTATATGCTTTAGTCCTTGATCACCAATGCCAAAGAAATAGCCTTTATGCCACTCCTCTCTATGTTCACATAAACAATCGCAATGAAGGCTTAAAATTGAGAGTGTTAGCTCTATATGTAAAGTAATTGGCAATGGTAATAGATTGAAGCTACAAGATCTGATCTTGTACTTCCTTTAGGTTGCTATTATTGCCCAAGAACACAAAATAACAAAAAAGAAATCCGATGTGTATTTCGGCCAAGAGTGTGAGAAAGATCAATTCATGCCTAGGGTTTATAGTTTTAGTTCATTAATATATGTCACTAATTTAGGTAAGTGTTAATTCTGAATTTTACTATCTTTTAGCTAGTAAATTCAGCCTCCATCACTTTCTAATTAAGTCACATATGTTAACTCAAACTCTTGTAAATTTTAAATTCAAATTAATTTAAAATAAACATAAGACATTTAAATCAAAACCATCACTTATTTAGGATATGTAGTTGCCAAAATTTCCATTGAATTTATCTTTGGATTTTCGGTCACCTTATCTCTATTTGATTAATTTATTTTGATTTAAATGCCATTAGGATTTAATACTCAATTAAATTAATTAATCCAAGATAATTAATTAATTGAAATTTATCCTATTGGGCCGAATATTTCTCCCTCATGGACAAAGGTCCAATAGCAATTTTAATGCCCATTACATACATTAATTTGACTTTCATTAAAAGCCCAAATTAATGCCCAATCTTTTATTTAAATATTTTAAGCCCAATGCTTTATGTGCGATCCTATAGGTCCATTTAATATTGACAATGAATTAATGAATTAATTCAAAGGCTATATATATTCTCTAGCAAAATATTATAGCATTCCAAATTAAATGAAAATGCAAATGGCATTTAGTGACCTAATGTAATTTTGTATAGTCCCTTATCCTTAAATATCAGAATTAATATAAGTCATGGAACTAGTCATCCTTATATATATTAATTCCTTTCTTGATATTCCAGTGGCACTGAACTCTCAGATAAATAATGATTTCTCATTATTACATCTCGGTATGGCCATACACTTCTCAGTTCACTGATCAAGTGGCCGATGATATTTTCTCTCTTACTGAGAGGGTTAATCCCTTCACTTTTCTCATGCTTTCTAACATGAATCAATTCATACCTAAGCATACCCATACTTGTCACTCTGTTACGAGTATGTTAGGTGTATGTCAAAGCATACAGTAATTCATAAAGAGTTTCATAGAGATTTTAGGTCTAAGAACTCTAATGCAAAACTTGCAAATGAGAAACACTTATGACTTTTACCGTGTAGTGTTCTCATGAACGGATCAAATCCAGATACCATGTTCTAAACATGTATTTATGATCTCTGATTAACACTCTTGTCCTTATGATCTATAAGAGAGGACTCATCTTATCAAAGAGAGCAAACTAGTCTTAATTCATTTGTTATTCCCATAACAAAGACTGACTAGGGATATTTAGAATGAAGTCTCTATTGTTTCAAGGTCTTACAACCATATGCCTCACACATGATAACTTAAACTAAAACAACAGTCTTGGATAGTTCTATCAATTTATATGCATAGGAATACAATAGATAAAAAAATGCCTCATTTATTAATTTAAATGCTTTGTAACAATGTAGTGGGGCTAGGGCTTACACTAACAATCTCCCAATAGCACTAGTCCTAATTGGGCATAGCCCTAAGACCGAATGCTCTCAAATGAGCTTCGTGTAGATTTGGATGCAATTGTTTTGTCAAAAGATCTGCTACATTATCTTCACTTGCTATCTTGCTAACCTTGATGTCCCCACGATCAATGATCTCTCTGATCAGGTGGTACCTCTTGAGTATGTGTTTGGATTTCTGGTGTGATCGGGGCTCCTTGGCCTGTATGATGGCCCCATTGTTGTCACAGAAAATTTCTAATTGATCTAGGATGCTTGGGACCACTTTTAATCCAGAAATGAAATTTCTAATCCAAACTGCCTCTTTTGCAGCCTCGCTTGCTGCAATATACTCAAATTCTATAGTTGAGTAGGCAACGATCTCTTGCTTTGAGATTCTCCAGCTGACAGCACCACTGTTCAAAATAAAAACAAACCCAGATTGTGATCTTGAATCCTGAGTGTTGGTTTGAAAAGCAGCATCGACATAACCTTGTATAATGAGCTCTTCTTAACCACCATACACCAAGAGGTGATCCTTAGTCCTTCGTAGATACTTTAGAATCCCCTTTACAGCAGACCAGTGCTTCTCACTAGGGTTTTGCTAAAACCTACTGGCTATACTCAATGCATGAGTAACATTCAACTTAGTACATAACATAACATACCTGATAGATCCAATAGCATATGCATATGGGATTCTACTCATGTTGTCCCTTTCTTCTTTTGTTTTAGGGAACTATTCTTTAGTTAAAGGAACTCCTAAAGCCAAAGGTATGTACCCTTTCTTTGAGTCTCCCATACTAAAACACTTTAGTACTTTCTCTATGTACTTTTCTTGACTTAGTCCTAAAAGCTGATTCGATCTATTTCTATAGATCCGAATACCAAGTTTGTCTTGGCTTCACCTAAGTTTTTCATTGAGAAACACTTCCTTATCCATTGCTTAACCTTTTTCAATGTTGGAATGTCATTCCCAATAAGAAGGATGTTATCCACACAGTACCAGAAATACTATTATGCTCACACTAACCTTCTTGTACACACAAGGCTCATCTTCATTCTTGACAAAGTCAAATTCTTTGACTGCCCAATCAAAACAAAGTTTCCAACTTTGGGACGCTTTCTTTAATCGATAAATGAATTTTTGAAGCTTGCAAACCTTCTTAGGATGTTTGGGATTGACAAAACCCTCAGGTTTTGTCATATACACATCCTCAAGTAAATTTCCATTGAGGAAAGTAGTTTTGACATCCATTTGCCATATCTCATAATCATGATATGCAGCTATGGCAAGCAAGATCCTAATGGACTTGAGCATTACTAAAGGTGAAAAGGTCTCATCATAGTCTACACCATGAGTTTGTCGAAAATCTTTTGCTACTAGTCTACCTTTGTAGGTCTTATCAGCTTTGAGTTTAAATAGCCACTTGCATTCAATTACCTTAGCACCTTCCAGTGGATTAACCAAGGTCCAAACTTGGTTATCGTACATTGATTGCATCTCGAATTTCATGGCTTCAAGCCAATTTTCTGAGTCTGGGCTCTCAATAGTTTCTCGACAGGTAGTAGGATCCTCATGATCAACGAACTCAATAGTGTCACTGTCAATGATTAGAAATCCGTATCTCTCAATCTCCTGACATACCTTACCAGACCTTCTAGGTTCTTGTGTAATGGGTTCTTATTCCACAACTGGTTGTGAACTTAATCCCGTTTCCAACTCATCCTCTATAGGAGTTTGTGGCGCTTGAATTTCTCCAAGTTCTACTTTACTCCTACCGTCTTTCTTGAGAAGGAACTCCTTTATTGAGAAAATAGCCTTGTGAGCAACAAATACTTTGTTCTCGGCTTGTGAGTAAAAGTAGTATCCCTTTGTTTCTTTGGGATAACCCATAAACAAGCAAAAGTGGATTTGGACTCTAGTTTGTCAGATGTTAATTTCTTAACTTGTGCTTCACAGCCTCAAATCCTGAGAAATGACATATTGGGTTCTTTCCCAGTCCATACTTCATATGGTGTCTTCTCAACAGCTTTAGTTGGAGTACGATTTAGTAGAAACACAACAGTTTCTAATGCATAGCCCCAAAAAGAGATAGGAAGATTTGGTTGACTCATCATTGATCAAACCATGTCCAATCGAGTTTGATTTCTCCTTTCAGATAAACCATTTCATTGTAGTGTTCTAGGAGGAGTGAGTTGTGAAATGATTCCACACTCTTTTAGATGACTATTAAACTCTTGGCTTAAGTATTCGCCACCTCGATCTGATCGAATGGCTTTTATGCTTTTGCCAAGTTGTTTCTCTACTTCGTTCTTAAACTCTTTGAATTTCTCAAAAGTTTCAAACTTGTACTTCATTAGATAGATGTAGCCATGTCTACTAAAGTCATTTGTGAATGTCACGAAGTAGCTAAAACCACCCTTAGCTTGTGTACTTAATGGTCCACATACATCGGCATGTATTAGCTCCAATAAGTCATTAGTCCTCTCACCTTTCTTGTTAAAAGGACTCTTTGTCATTTTTCCATGAAAACATGGCTCACTGTGTCATAAGATTCTAAGTCGAATAACCCAAGCACTCCAGATTTGTGGAGTCTTGAAATGCATTATTCATTTGCATGCCCTAAATGACAATGATAGAAGTAAGTAGGGTTTAATTTATTTGATTTAACCCTCTTTGTATTAATGTTGTATATAGACTCTTTATTTTGTAAATCAAGGTAATAAAGGCCATTTTGCAACATGGCATTGCCATATGAAATGCCTTGGTGACGAATATAAGCATTGCCATTATTAATAACAAAATCAAATCCATCCAAATCCAAACAAGAAATTGAAATAATGTTTCTAGTCATAGAAGGAATATAATAACAATTTTTTAAAACTAAACAAAGTCCAAAAGGTAAAGTGAGTCGATAGTCGCCTATCTCCATTGCAGCAACTCGTGCTCCATTCCCCACACGGAGGTCCACTTCATTCTTCCTAAGTAACCGCCTATTTCTTAGCCCCTGCACATTTGAACAAATGTGAGAACCACAACCGGTATCCAATACCCAAGTGGTAGAAATAGAAAGGTTAATTTCAACAACAAAAATTTCAGAACTGGATGCCTTGGCTCTATTTTTCATTTCTTCTTCCTTAAAAAGAGCGCAATTCTTCCTCCAATGCCCTATCTTGTTGTAATGGAAGCATGTGCTCTCACTCTCCTTGAACTTTTGCACCTTGGGCTTGGATTAGGCCAGAGGTGCACTCCCATTTGACTTGAATCGAGCCAAGTCATTCTTGGGTTTTGCCTTTCTCTTTCCCTTTCCCTTAGCGGGTCCCTTCTTAATGCCCCCTTGAACCATAAGTACGGGATTGGTCTTTTGAATGTTCTCTTCAGCATTCTTAAGCATCCCATGAAGCTTGGTAATTGTCTTGTTCATTGCATGTATGTTATAATTCATAACAAATGGATTATAATCATCAGTCAATGAACCTAAGATCAAGTCAGTAGCCAATTTCTTTCGGAACTTGTACCTCAAGCTTCTCAAGAGTATCAAGATACCCTTTCATCTTGAGTACATGGGTACTAACAGGAGTACCTGCAGCCATCTTACAAGAAATTAAGGCCTTTGTTGTCACAAACCTCTTGTGACGAGCTTGCTCTTAGAACATCTCCTTGAGGTGCACCATGATCGCATAAGCCTCTTGGTCCATGAATTGCTTTTGCAAGTCAGGCACCATAGTGACTAGCATCAAACAAGTCACATCATTGGAGTCACTCTTCTTGGTCTCAAAAGTTTCCTTTTGAACCGCAGAGGCATTCCTGCCAAGTTCTTCAGGCAAAGGTGCATCCAAAACATATGACTTTTTCTCTTGCTTAAGAACTATTCTTAAGTTTCGAGACTAGTCTATGAAATTGGTGCCATTCAGTTTGTCCTTTTCTAGGACTGATCACAATGAAAAGTTGTTGTTTGAAGAAGCCATTTTCAATCTACAATAAAACTTAGCAAGATTAAATGAGGTCTTATTTATAATCCCATAAAACCGAATTAATATCCCTTTAAATAATTTGCGTTAGTGATTTAATGTGGGCCAAGATCCACTTTTCACAAAAACTTATTAGTCAAGCTCAGCTTGTACACCTAACAAGTTAAGTTACTTAGGTAGGAAAACTCCAATCATGTCTCATACATGACTCTTGGATCAAATGGGCTAACATCTTAAGATGTTATATCACAAACCCATTTATTAGTTGCCTAGGTCCAGGCATCCCTTTCCATGTTAAGTCCAACCTACATTCACAATCCATGCCTCACAAAGATAATCAGGCACATCTAGGACTCCTAGTCTACGTGACCAATGATCGATGCCTTGACATATTTCGAATTAGGAAGGCAACTTTTTGACTTACTATTTTAGGGATTCATTTTATTACGGCTTACATGGCATAAGCTTTGTCATCCATTCATTGGATGCATATATATATAATTGTATAAAGTAAAGCATGACAAACATGGGCCCAAAAACCTACAACTAAGATTCTATACTATTACATAAGAATTTTGAGTTGGGCTTCTCCACTTCGATGGGCTTCGTCTTGATTTACAAAGTCTTCAAATAAATTATATTCTAAGAAATAAATGAAACTTTTACAATAATACATAATGGCTCATAGGCCATATTTAATTACAAAAATCCAAAGCCCATGAATGCACCATGTATATCCATTCATCACACAAAACAAGCAAATAAATATACATAACATTCATGGATAAAACAAAGTCCAATTTCAATTAATTTAGCCAAGCCCATTAATGAAAATTGTGTACTTAAACTTTGAAGAGAGGACCCCATGATGGGCCTAGACTGAAGCCCAATGGACTAAATCCTCTTATTGAAAAAGTTCTCTTAAAAGCTAAAAATACAAACTAGTTAGATTTATGTTATAAATCAACTCTAGTATAATTTTCAATTTTTTCATTTTTAATTTTATGTTATACAGCCCATAAACATTAAAAATACATAAATATATGTACCGACATGAATTAAAATATAAAATCATGAAGAAAATATATCATACATGGAATTCATACTAAAACAAACAAACAACAATGAAGCTAGTTATTTAATGCACATATAATGCCATAAAAATGCACAAACACTTAAATTAATTTAATGAGTCATTTAATAATTTAAATAAGGTCATAAATATTGATTTAATATTCTATACTAATCTGATCTAAATGTTTTTTTACCATTTTAATCAAAACAAAATAAACAGTGTCGATTAAACATGTAACAAACACAAACTAGTCATAGTTTTAAGTGATTTTAAAATTAATCAATTAAATTGTCATGGACCAGAATTAAAACCAAATTTAAAATATGTCTATACCTGATATTTAATCTTTAAAAATAACTTACAAACATGCCAAAATCATTTTTACATTTAATTTTGAAAACTAGTTGTTAAACAAACACTTAACATGTCAACTGGCACCTAGTTTCAAGATTAACATGTACCATCAGGTATTTATAATTAAATCCAACAATGAACAGCAATTACAACTTTAGATGCACTTCAAGACTTGATTTTGATGATGACCAGCAATTAGGATGAACTTATATGCTTTAAGTCTTGATCACCAATGCCAATGAAACAGCCTTTACGGCACTCCTCTCTATGTTCACACACACAATTGCAATGAAGGCTTAAAATTGAGAGTGCTAGCTCTATATGTAAAGTAATTGGCAATGGTAATGGGTTGAAGCTACAATATCTGATCTTGTACTTCTTTAGGTTGCTATTACTGCCCAAAAACACAAGAGAACAAGAAAAAAATCCTTTCCCCTTATGTATTTTAGCCAAGAGTGTGAGAAAGATCAATTCACGCTTAGGGTTTTTAGTTTTAGTTCACTAATATATCTCACTAATATATCTCACTAATTTAGGTAAGTGTTAATTCTGAATTTTACTATCTTTTAGGTAGTAAATTCAGCCTCCATCACTTCCAAATTAAGTCACATACATTAACTCAAACTCCTTTAAATTTTAAATTCAAATTAATTTAAAATAAACATAAGACATTTAAATCAAAACCATCACTTATTTAGGATATGTAGTTGCCAAAATTTCCATTGAATTTATCTTTGGATTTTCGGTCACCTTATCTCCATTTAATTAATTTATTTTGATTAAAATGCAAATAGGATTTAATATTCAATTAACTTAATTAATCCAAGATAATTAATTAATTGAAATTAATCCTATCGAGCCAAATCTTTCTCTCTCATGGACCAAGGTCCAATAGCAATTTTAATACACATTACATACATTAATTTGACTTTAATTAAAAGCCCAATCTTCTATTTAAATATTTTAAGCCCAATGCTTTGTGTACGATCCTATAGGTCCATTTAATAGTGGCAATAATTAATGAATTAATTCAAAGGCTATATATATTCTCTAGCAAGATATTATAGCATTCCAAATTAAATGAAAATTCAAATGGCATTTAGTGACCTAATGCAATTTTGCATAGTCCCTTAGCATTAAATATCAGAATTAATATAAGGCATGGAACTAGTCATACTTATATATATTAATCCCTTTCTTGATATTCTAGTGACAATGAACTCTCAGATAAATAATGATTTCTCATTATTTCATCTCGGTATGGCCATACACTTCTCTGTTCACTGATCAAGTGGTCAATGATATTTTCTCTCTTACTGAGAGGGGTAATTCCTTCACTTCTCTCATGCTTTCTAACATGAATCAGTGCATACCCAAGCATGCCCATACTTGTCACTCTGTTACGAGTGCATTAGGTGTATGTCAAAGCTTATAGTAATTCATAAAGAGTTTCATAGAGATTTTAGGTCTAAGAACTCTAATGCAAAACTTGCATATGAGAAACACTTTTGACTTGTTCCATATAGTGTTCTCATGAATGGACTGAATCTAGATACCATGCTCTAAACATATATCTATGATCTCTGATTGACACTCTTGTCCTTATGATCCGTAAGACATAAATCATCTTATCAGAGAGAGATACTAGTCTTAATTCATTTGTTATTCCCATAACAATGATTAACTAGGGATATTTAGAATAAAGTCTCTATTGTTTTAAGGTCTTACAACCATGTACCTTACACATGATAACTTAAACTTAAACAACATTCTTGGATAATTCTATCAATTGATATGCACAGGAATACAAAGTGATAAAACAAATGCCTCATTTATTAAATTAAATGCTTCATAACAATGTAATGGGGCTAGGGCTTACACTAACAATTTTAGCTACTGTAGATTATGTGAGTAAATGGGTAGAAGCTATAGCAACTAGAACTTGTGATGCCAAGATGGTGCTGGAATTTGTTAAAAAACATAATTTTACCAGATTTGGAGCACTGAGAGCCATTATAAGTTATGGAGGTAAGAATTTTGTCAATTATCAATTTAAAATATTGCTTAGAAAATTTGGTGTTAAGCACAAGATATCAACCCCATATCACCCTCAAGAAAATGGGCAAGTGGAAGTATCTAACAGATAGTTAAAATCAATCTTAGAAAAGACTGTTAATAGTTCTAGGAAAAATTGGTATTATAAGTTGGATGAGGCTCTTTGGGCCTATAGAACTGCATTTAAGACTCCTATAGGTATGTCTCCTTTAGAATTATCTTTGGAAAATCTTCTCATCTACTTGTTGAATTGGGACATAAAGCATATTGGGCAAAAACGTTTCTTAATTTTGATTTGAAAAGTGCAGGGGATAAGAGAAAGCTACAGCTCTATTAACTTGATGAGATTAAACGTTGGTCATATGACAATGCAGCAATATATAAGGAGAAAAAGAAATATTGGCATGATAAGCATTTAAAATTTAAAGAGTTTACTCCTAGTATGATGGTGTTATTATATAACAGCAGGTTATGCTTGTTTCTAAGTAAGCTGAAATCTAGATGGTTGGGGCCTTATCAAGTTCGGTCTCATAACGAATTTGGCATGGTTACTATAAAAAGTCCAAAAGATGTTAGAGAATATAAAGTGAATGGTCATCGACTTAAGCCATACTTTGAGGCAAGAATGAAGGTGGATGAAGCAGTGATGATATTCAAGAATATCATCAGAAGCATAAAGTCTAGCTGAGGACTTGTTAAACTCAAAACTAATTTCTCTACCCTTTACCTATTGCTTTAATCTTATTTGTTATTGATTATGTGTGTGTTTTGTTTTCATGCATGTTTATTGGTTAGTATTAGTTTTACGAAGTGCTTTGTGAAGTGAGAACAATTTCCTGAGAAAGTAAGAGAGTGAAGAAGTTTTTCAAATAAGAGATAAGTGTAATTGGAGTTGTTAACCTGGAATGGTTGCATGGAGCATAATGCATGATCCGAAGTAAAAACTCAATTTAGAGAAGGAAGATTGCATACAGACAAGTTAAATGTGTTCTAAATTATGTAAACTATAATCAAAATTATTGTGATTTAGATGAGCATTTGATGACAGCAAGTTGATGTAGATCACGAATTCTTACTTAGCTAAGAAAAGTTTGTGTGTATTAGTGTAGTAAAGAGGAATTTGGTGGAATTCCTTTTGATCCCATCTAATGAGAATTTGTCTAGTTTAAAGAAGTAATTCATTAAAGGTGGTCATGTAGTCTAGTGATGGACCATTCAGCAGAATCAAATTTGATTCCACCAAATGGAACATTATCATTCGGTAGAATAGGTTTTGGTCCCACCGAATGGAGTTCTCTCTTGTTCATTTTGAGTTTTGTTAATTTTTAAGCTATTTGTGGAACAATAAAGAACCATTCGGTAGAATGAGAATCCCACCAAATGGGTCCTCTCATTCCACCAAATCATCCATATAAAGTCCACACTCCACCCACATGCTCACTTTCTCTTGGCTTGTCACTTGCATTCTCCCTCCACCCACTCAAGCATTCTACTGAATCCACTTCTCTTGTGTAACTTACTTCTAAATTCAATTTCTCACCATCTTTTTCATCACAAGTAAGTGGTTTATTGCTTCACATTAAACATTTGGCATGCAAATTCATGGTTTACATTTGTTAACTTGGGTTATGTTTTTCAGGTGATTTCATTCTTATTGTTTATGATTACTCTAAATTGAGTTGTTCAAAGTCATTAGTGTTAAATTATGTGTTGATGATTTATTTTTAGGATACTAAAGTTTTGAGATTTCATATAATGTAGGCTTATGAATTTGTGCACACAACATGTTTGATGAAATGCCTCAAAGAATAAATTCACTACTTGGGCCAAGTTTTTTTCAATGTCATTACTTTAATAACTCATTCTTGCATTAATACATATTGTTATGATACTTCAATAATACGTATTTGTCACAATCTCTTTGCACCAGTTTGGCTAGCAATATCCTTTGCTCCTCTAGTTTACTTACTGGAATTCTCTATGTATCTTTTCAGCGAGTTCCAGGAAAGCGAAGTAGGCTGATACATCTATAAAGGCAAAGAAGGGTAAGGCAGCTAAAATTGTAGCACCAGCTGAGCCATTTGAGAAATCTAAAGCAGTAGAAGTATCAACATCCAAGAAATCTATCCCAGCCTACATTGATGAGGATAGAGCTGAGATGTATGAATATTTCAAGCAGGTCAAATATGTCAAGCCTTTTTACTTGAGGGAGTTCTTTCTTGATATTCTAGATGGAAACCTATGGAATGAGGTTTACCCTCTAATTTCTGGCATTGGATGGGAATGGTTCGTGGACAAACACCCAAAAGTATATCCATTTGTTGCAATTCAGTTTCTCACTTCTTTCAAGCTGACACATGAAGATGAGCAGGATGTAGGCACTATAAGTTTTAAGCTTGGGAGAAAGACTTATTACATGTTATTTCCTAAATTTTCTACACGTCTAGGTTTCCCAGAAAATGCAATAGGTGAACTATCCAATGCTACACCACAGAAGAACTAAGAGTTCATTAGAGATCTTTTGAATCCTATACAATATAAGCCCAACAAACTCAAGGCTCGTGCTTTTAAAAGTCATACTCTCTGGATTCTTCAAAGGTTCTTATCTATCACCCTATTTAGTTTCTTTGGAAGCCCTAGAAATAGTAATAATGAGGAATGTATGTTGTTGAGATGCATGGTTGAAGGAATCAAAATCAATGGGGTTGTCCTTTTGTGTTAGAAAATAGAGGAATTATAGAGGATGAGCATAAAAATTAGGGCAACATCACTAGGTTGGGCGGCCACTATTATGGCTAGAGTGGTAAATTACATGGATACAAGGAAATCTATTGGAAAATTGACTTACATGGACTATGATATGTTGGCCTAAATGAAAATATCGATTAAAAAGCCACAAAACATTGATCTAACAGGGCAGAATATCTTCATTAGCTTACCATTGGAAGAAATAAAGATATAGAATATGACTCAGAACATGAGTTTGATAACCCTGTACCCCCACCACAAGCACCATCTGATCAATTGCAGGTTTTTACCACTCAAATAAACACTAGGATGAATAGGTTGAAGGGATGAATCGACACTTTGCAGGAACATATTCTTGAAGTGAAGCATAATTTAAAAGTTTTCATCACCAATTTCTGGAAATGCTTCCCACCGCCACCATTGCCACTAGCTGAGTGACAGTTGTTATGGACAACAACCTTCTGAGAGGGGGATAGAGCTTATCCAAAGCAATTTTGCAGGAAATTGAAACTTTCACTCTCTCTCATTTAAGCACTTTAGTTTTTTTCGTTTGGTGTGTTTTTTTTACTATTTTGTTAACTTTAGGTATTACTATATGTTGTGTAAGCACCTTATCTTTTAACTTTGTTGTGTAAGCACCTTATCTTTTAACTTTCACTTAGACTTTAGTTTGCTATGTTTTTCTCAAATTTTGAACATATTGAACTTTGAACTTACAAGGTGTATGAGTTAAAATTCTTAGGGTAGTAGTAGAGCAAGTAAGTTGTTTAATGAATTTTAGTTAGTTTCTTCTTTGAACTTGGCATATATTTGTTAGTTTCCAAAATCTTGAGCACATAAGACCATTTTTTAAACTTAAAAGAAAAACCAATGCATTGAATAGTTAAGTAAGGAATTTTAGAGCACTAAAACCTTCCTCATCACCCTTCGAAGCATATAAATAACTTAAAACAACTTGGAAAGTGATCTAGGTAATATTTTTCTTATTGAGCCATATTTAGACTTATTATCCTACCTTTTTATACATTTATCCTTTCTTAGCCATTTTGAGCCTAATGAGGCATGCTTAAAGCATGTTGTATTTATTTTTTTGTTACACTTATTTATTAACCATATAGCCTAAATAGCTTTTATCTTCCCTTCTAAAGAATTAGCCACTCTAAGATTAGGATGGAATAATGTTTCTTGGATAATTGAAAAGTGTAGTAGAAAAGGTTCTTGGGATACTGCTATTGAAGTTTATTATTAAAGTCAAGTAAAATAGTGCAAGTATTGCTAGCAATAAAGCTAGTATGTAAAAAAGAAGAAAGAAAAAAAAAGTTGAAAAATAAAAAGAAAGAAAATTTTGCAATAAAGCTAGCAGTATAGGAAAAATTCTTAAGTGTGGGATAGTTACAATGGAAAGAAATTGGGACTTCAAAAAGGGATGAATTATGAATATAAAAGAGTTTCAATAGTTTTTGCTCTCAAAGGTACTTTAAATATGTTGGGATATGCAAGTTTAGCTTAGCACTATATTTTTTAGTTAAGTTGATGAAATTTTAGAAATATTACTCTTTCTTATCATAAGAGTGGCTATTCTTCTTGCTTATCTTTTATCCATTTTTTGATAACCAACACCCTAACCTCATTACAATCCTTGAAGACCTATGTGATTTTAAGTTGTTTTTGAGTTGTTTTAGCAGAAATGACCTTTGGGTCTTAGTGCTAAATGAGAGGCCTAAGGTGTTTCTGGAGTTTCAAATGTGAAACGATTTGTACACTTAGGTGTACATCCATTCTAATGATTGGCTATGTAATTACATTGGTGTTTTGGTTTAGAAAAAAGCTTAAACTGTTTTTCTCTTACACACACACAAGGAAATTAGCTCATATCATCTTATTTAAAGCTTTTCTGATTGAAATTTTTTTAAGTGCTCTTGCTAATTGCTAACCTTAATTTTGAATTGCATGTTTCTTAGTTAAAGTTTGATAAATTTGAGAATGTGGTTGGTTTAAATTTGCTTGAGGGCAAGCAAAGGATAAGTGTGGGGTATTTTATGTGTGCATTTGATTATATTTTTAAGTGTTTTTAGTTAGTTTATTATCTTAATTTTATGGTATTTGAGTTAATTTAAAGTTTAATTGGTTTAATTTGTGTTTTGAGAGCTTAATTGAGCTTTTAGGTGTGAAATTGACTGAAAAAGGAAGAGTAAAGGACTAAAAGGGTAATTTGTGCAAGCAAATAGAAGAATTTCATCGTATGGAGTCCAGTGAAGGACCATATGGTGGAATCACTTTGTGATTCTACTGAATGGCACTTTTAATGCTAGTGAAGAAAGCCATTCGATGCAATCGTAAAGTGATTCTATCGAATGCCCTTTTTAGAAGCTAAGACCAGGGTTATTCGGTGCTTTCGAATTCCATTCCACCTGTTCAAGAAGAGTTATGCTGAAAGAGGAAGTCTCCTGTCAAAATAAGAAGTTTGTTGTTGCTTTGATTAGAAAGTTAAAAGGAATTAAAACTTCTTGTTTTCCAACCTTTGCTCCAGATATAAAAAGAAGATTGAAGACACAAGTTAGAGAGTCATCGTTTGAAAGTTGTTTAGCTTTTATTTTAAGTTTATGTTCTCTGTAATTGTCTTTTAAAACTCAATTTTTAGATTTAAATTATGAAGTGTGAGTGGTTCTTTTTAACTTTTGCTAAGGATACTTGAATCCTTAATCTTTTGTTGTGATGACTTAATTAAGCTTTAATGTTAACCCAAGTTTATTATTTCTCTATTTTAAGCATATTCTTATCCTTGAACTTGGTTGGATTAATTGTTGGTTTATTGGTATAAATAACTAAAAATCGATTTAAGTAGCATTAAGGCTTTGCATGTTCTTGGATTAATCTTTTGAATTAAGGTATGATTGTTTTATGTTTTGAGATAATTATGTTTTGATAAACTTGATTAATATCAATTGAGGAGGAACCGAGAATATACTGGAATTGAAATTTCTTGGAAAAGAGTTTGATGGAAGTATAGGAAGTTAACTTAGATTTTTATGCTGCATTTTAAATTGTTCTTAACAGGGAGTTTATTGTTTAAGAAAGATACTCTTAATTCAAGGTATCGGGTTTTATTCATCTAGTTTTCCATAATCACTTGTGTTTTTTAGAATTTAAGTCATTGTAATAAAAGGTTACGGTGGATAATCCCTTAGTGAAAGTTGTTTTATATATTGATTGTTCCTTTGTTTTAGTTTACTCTTGTTATTTATTTCAAGTCATCTACTTTGATTTTGTTTTTAGTTTTCATCATAACTTTTGGGATCTTTTCTCTCTCTACACACAATTTTCATTCTAAAACTCAAAATCTTTTTATACACACACAAGTTTCCCTTGGTTTCGATATTTGGGATCTTAATTTTTATTTTCCTATATTACTAATCAATCTATTGCACTTGCTAGACGCCTGTTTTTTGTAGGTTTTGGCTTACCCTTTGTTTTAACAAAATTGATTATTTAATTATTTAATATGATTAATTAATTAATTAATTAATCAATTAATAATCAATTAGATTGATAATTAATACAAGAACACATGCATGCAAAAAGTTTCCTAAAATGAAAAGTTTTCAAAATGAAAAAAGTTTCCTAATTTTATCACACAAATACAATATCTCAAAAGTAAGTTTCAAGAGTTGAAGCAAAGTTAGTATTCCATTATTAGGCTCTATATTTATGCATTATAATTGCATATAAGGGTGTGTGATTGGCATAATGGATAGTTATAGACAAAGCCTAATGTGATTGAGTATAATGCATGTTTCAGCCCAATGAGGACTTTCATGTCCCAGACACTTGTTTTTGGTTTGTATTTTCTTTTCAAATTGTAATATGTAATTATATTACTTGGATTAGAGTTAGAAATAGAAAACAAGACCACAAGTAAAGAGCAAGATGGTTCGGATGGAGATCCAACAAGAATGAATATGATGTAATTGTGTATATTTATTTGAATCATGCATATTATCTAGGTTTGACCTTTTGATCTCCCTTTTGGCATTGGGGAGATCAATGTAGTGCAGTTCATAACTATACCATATTTGTATGCTTATATTTATGCCATGGATATAAGATGCATACCAATATATGCCAACCATGTATGATAAGACTTAATTAACAAAATCCCTAAAACTAATACTAAGATATATAAGCCTTCTATTAATTAGTGGAGAATCAGAGTTTTTTATAGTGTGGGTTGTTGACCACGGTTAAACTCACATTATATTAAATATGTTTAAATTTAATTAAACGGGTCCTCTTAGCTAGCCCATTAACTTGTTGAGCACAGTTAAGGCTAATGGTTCTAGAGGCAAGATTAGGAATGCATATATGATATACATGTATCAAGAGTTGATAACCCAATGATCCAATAGTTGTATGCAGACACAATTGGTATAGAGATACCTAGCTTTCAAAGGTATGGAGTTTGACTTATTGACCACAATCAAGGTTGAAATTCATACCAAGGATTGGATATTGGCCCACTAGGAAAACCATCGGGTTTTCTCGGATCATATAGTAAGGGCTATTCATTTGCAATAAAATAGTAAGAGTAAATGGATTAATTAAAGACCTAATTAATGCATGCATATACATGAACAAAGTCTCATATATTTTCTTTCTTCACATCTAGGTCATCATCATAAGCACATCGAACATAAACCTACGATCAATCTTTAATAACAAGCTAGTTGGTAGCAATTATTCTGACTAGATCAAGCAAGTGAGAATTATTCTCAAGGCCAAGAAGATTCCCCATACCTTGGATAGAGATCTACCACCACTTCAATCAGATGATGCCACAGATGAGATCAAAGGTATTTATCAAAAATATATAGAGGACAGTAAGGTAGCGGCATGTGTGATGTTGGGTGCTATGACCATAGAGCTTCAAAAGCAACGTGATAAGATGGATGCTAGAACCATCATTTTGCATCTAGAGGAGCTTTATGCTTTGCAAGGTAGAACTGAGCAATATGAGATTGCTCGAGCTCTTTTTAGCTGCAAAATGGTGGAGGGCACATCGGCTACTACTCATGCATTAAAGATGTATGGGTACATTGAGCATTTAAGTAGGTTTTGCTATGTCATGGATAATGATCTATACATAGACTTAATTTTATACTCGTTGGCTCCAAGTTTTGCACCTTTTGTGCTTAACTTCAACATGAACAATATGCAAGTATCAATCCTTGAGTTAATCAATATGCTCAAAATAGCTGATGGATCCTTCAAGAAAGATCCAAAGAGTATCATGGTTGTCACTTATGTTAAAGGCAATGAGCAGAAGAAAAAAGTAACCAAGGCATAGCCCAAGCGTGGTGGATTTTCAAAAAAAAAGGCTACCAAGATGGAAAATCCCAAAGGAACTTGCTTCCACTATGAGAAAGATGGCTGTTGGAAGCAAAACTAAAAGGGCTATCTAGATTCTCGCAAGGAGAAGAAGCAAGCTGATGCTTTTACTTCAGGTATTCATATGATTGAAATTAATACTTATTCTATTGCTTCAAAGCAATCTTGGGTATTAGATACCGGATGTGGATCTACTGGACAAAACATCTCTATAACAGCTGTGGGGACTTATCATTTGCCTCTTCCAAGTGGATTGATACCATAGTTAAATAATTTTTATTATGTTCCAGCTTTATCTAAGAGTATTATTTCTTTCAGTTGTTAGTAAACGATTATGATATTTCTTTTAAGAAAAAATGTTATTCCATTTTTGAGAATAATATATTTTATACTAAATCTATCATTGAGAATGGTATATTTGTTCTTGATCTAGTTAAAGAAGTAAGTACTGGATACCAAGAGAATGAAATAAGATAATCTAAACACATCATATTTATGGCATTGTCATTTAGGCCATATAAATGAGAAATGCATGGCCAAATTGCACAAGTATGGTGATTTGGGATCATTTGATTATGAATCATTTAATACATGTGAATCTTGTTTATTAGGAAAAATGGCTAAAGCTTCCATTACTAGCAAAGGAGAATGATCTAGAAAGACATTGGACTTAATACATTCAGATGTATGTGGTCTAATGAGTACACATGCTAGAGGAGGTTACTTCTACTTCATTACATTTATAGATGATTACTCCAGGTTTGGTTATATCTATCTAATGAAATATAAATCTAAAGCATTTGAAAAGTTCAAAGAATTCAGATATGGTGTAGAGAAACAACTTAGCAAAAGTATTAAAACACTTGGATTAGATTGAGGTGGAGAATACTTAAGTCAACAATTTCAAGATTATCTTAGAGATAACCGGACTTTATCTCAATGGACTCCACCATATACACCACTACATAATGGTGTATTTGAAAGGAGAAATAAAAGACTATTAGATATGGTTCAATCTATGATGAGCCGAGCAGACTTACCTAAATCAATTAATGTTACACTATATGAGATGTGGAATAACAAGAAACCCACACTTTCTTATATAAAGGTATGGGGTTGTCCTGCTTATGTGAAAAGGATAATGTTAGACAAACTAGATGTCAAGTTTGACAAATGCTTATTTGTGCGATATCCAAAAGAAACATTTGGATATTATTTCTACAATCCCTTTGAACAAAAGGTGTTTGTTTCAAGGCATGTTTTCTCATTAAAAAGCGAGTTCCTTCTACAAGATGATAGTAAGAGTAAAATTGAACTTGGTGAAATTTAAGACCCATAAATAGAAGCAGATCAACCAATTAAACTCATGAATGAATCTTATAATGATGAGATTACAATTGAACCTAATTACACATAACATCCTATAAGATCTACTAGGATATGTTCTACCCCTGTGAGATATGGATTTCATATTGATTCGGATATAAACATAACTATCATAGAGGACAATGAGCCTATAATCTATCAAGAAGTTCTAAACTGTTCAGAACATTATTTTTGGCTTAAGGCTATACACTTCAAAATGGACTCCATGTATGAGAACAAAGTATGGACTTTAACTCAACCACTTGAAGGAATAAAACCTATAGGGTGTAAATGGGTCTTCAATGTTAGAGAGTATGCCCTAGAGCCCATGTAATAGGGATGTATTTCATAAGTATGAATTCATATTCTTAATAAAAGGCATCATTCATTTATTAATGCTATGTTTAAATACATGAGTTTGTAAATCTTAAATTAATAAATGAAGTCCTAGATATTATAAACATAGTGCAAAGGTATTCATGAATGTGTTCATGATGTGAGATGTCTATTGCATGCAAATGTATTAATATCTAAATATCCCTAGTCATAGAATTAATAAGATAGGACATTGTAAATTTGGATAGACTAGCACATGTTATGCTTTTTAAATGGTTCAAGCAGTGGTTCTCATAACTATGATTATGGAAGATAATCAAAGCTAACATGTGTATGCTTGTTAGAAGAACAAGTTCATTAGAGACCTACAAATAGAATCCTCACATGGATATTAAATCAATGTCAATAAGGAATCTCTTCAAAGTGGTTGTACAAGTATCCTTAGACTTGAGATCACCAAAGTTATCTTAAGTAGCAAGTGGTATACTTTAACTCCATAACTAATTACTTCTAACTGGGGGTGAAAATAGTTAGGAGGTTTCGTATATCATGACCTACTTGAAGATAGTTGAGTGATTGACAAATGATTCACCATCCCATATTTATTAACGGAAATTATCTCGTATGATTCTATAATTGTCTTGTTCAGAGAATCTCTAACTAGAGTAATATGCCAAGATGGATAGGGATCCATGAAGGGTATTTTGGGAACAATGTTTAAATTAATAGAACATACATAATTAGATTTATATGAGTTGATAGAAATCCTTACTCAAAATCTAATTGAGATAAGGGTGGTGAAAGGAGTAATTACATGGTAAATATTTCTATGGAAGGGTATAGTCAAACCACTTGACTTTCCTGACATTTGGGTAGTCATGATGCCTAGCTAGAGCCCAATCATGACTTGTATAATAGTGTATCATAAATATCAATAGGGATGGATAAAATGATTTAAAGAAGTTTAAATCATGTGAGTTTTGAATAGAACTCACTATTACATATTATACTACCAATACAGATAGGAACCCAATAGGTCACACACATATAGAGAAAAGGATAAAATGGTAAAATGACAAGGATAATAATATTTGATATTATTATAGGAATATAGAAGTGAATAAGACAATAATTAATTAAAGAGTTTAATTAATTATGATCAAGTAAAATTGTTCGCATAACTTTTTAGAAATGTTATGTAAAATGGACCTAATTGAAATATTATATTTAATAATTAATTATTATTGGACTATAGGTGTTATAGGGATGATATAATAATTAATAAATCCATTGGAGAAATTAAAGAGGACCAAATAATTGATTTTGGTGCAGAAACCCTCCAGAGGAAGGGTTTCACGCCAACTTCAGATAGAAGGCCTAATTATTGGATCAAAATAAATTAAATATATTTCATAAGTGTTATGGAGCCTACATATTTAATTTGGATGGATTTGGAATTCATTTGGATGATTAAATCCAAGTGTATGCATGAAGGGCCTAGTTTATGGGTTTTGTGCATAGTCTTTTATGAAAGGATTTAAACTGGATTTAAATGAGCCCAAATAAATAATTAATGATTCCAGAAGCTCATTTAATATTTTTCTAGCAATTTCAAAGAGCCTAATCCCATTATGAAGTTGGATTTTTAACCTAATTATTAAAATCTAAGTGATAGGGATTTAGGGTTAAGGGAATAATTAAGAGAAAAAGAAATTCTCTCTCTCAAAAACCCTAGCCGCCACCCCCTTACTAGCATCAAGGGGATTTCGGCCAACCCTTTTTATTCCTCCATTATTGGTTCATCCAATCATTCTTTAGTGTAGATTACTAATTGGTGGTGTTCAATTTTGGACACTCTGGTTTGTGATAACCTGATGAGAAGGAAAATCAACAGTTCAACAAAAATCAAAGGTGATTTTTCTTATTCTCATTAATATGTATATTGTAAATTCATGGCAATATCAGATCTATTGGTTAAAATTTTTTAAGTTTCGCTTATGTATGAGATACATGTAATTGATAATTCCTAACATTCAAGAAGAAGATTGACATGGAAGGTAATGTAGTGACTTATAAAGCTCGCTTAGTAGCAAAAGGCTATCATCAAAGAGAAGGTATTGACTTTGAAAAAACCTTTTCTCTAGTACCAATGTTTAAGTCTACAAGAATACTTTTAGCTATTGCTACTCATTATGATAATGAGATTTGGCAAATGGATGTGAAGATAGCTTTCCTAAATGGAAATCTCATTGAGGATGTGTACATGACAAAACCTAAGGAGTTCACATTAGGGAATGGTTAAAATGTATGGAAGCTTCAAAGATCCATTTATGAATTGAATCAAGCCTTTAGGAGTTAGAACATCTAATTCAATGAGATAATCAAAGAGTTTGGTTCCTCATAAAATGAGGATAAACCATGTGTATATAAACTGGTCAGTGGAAGTGCAATAGCCTTCCTAATTCTATATGTGGATGACATATTGATCTTGGGAAATGACATATCTCTTCTTCAACTAGTTAAAATATGGCTATCCAAGCAATTCTCCATGGAAGACCTTAGAAAAGCATCATACATTATAGGAATAAGGATTTATAAAAATAGATCTAATAGGTTGCTAGGTTTTTCTAAAAGTGCATACCTATATAAAGTACTGAAGAGGTTCAATATAAATCTTTCTAAGAAAGGATTCATATCCATGGTGCACGGGAAACACCTTTATAAATCTATGTGTCCATAGACACTAGAGGATAAAAAGAGCATGAATAGAATACCATATGCATCTACAATTGGATTTATTTGTATGTTATGTTATGTACACGTCCATATGTATCTTTTTCTTTGAGTATCACAAGCAGATTTCAATCTAATTTTGGAGAGGAACATTGGGTGATAGTCAAGAATATCCTTAAGTACTTCAGAAGGATGAATGATTTATTCTTGGAATATGGAGAAGGTAATTTAGAGGTAAGGGGGTATACTAATGCTATCTTTTAGTCAAACAAGGACGATTGTAGGTCACAATCTAGTTTTGTGATCATAATGGGAGGACGAGCTATTAGTTGGAAGAGTTCCAAACAAAAAATAGCTACTGATTCCATGACATAAGCTGAGTACATTATTGCTTTGGAGGTAGCCAAAGAAGCAGTATAGATTAAAAAGTTCATATCTGAATTAGGAGAGGTACCTAGCATTGTTGATCCAATTCTCTTATATTGTAACAACAATGGAGCCATTGCGCAAGCAAAGGAACCACGGTCTCATCGGCAATCCAAGCATGTTCTCAGGTACTAGCATCTCATTAGAGAAATAATAGCAAGAGATGATGTGAAGATTAAAAGGGTCCCCATTGATGATAATGTAGCATATCCCCTCACTAAAGCACTTTTCTAGAACAAGCACGATCACCATATAAATAGTATAAGCTTAAGATATATAAGTGATTGACGCTAGTGCAAGTGGGAGATTGTTAGAGAGTATGCCCTAAAGCCCGTGTAGAAAGGGATATATTTCATTTATGTGAACTCATTTTATTTATGAAGGAATCATTCATTTATTAATACTATGTTTAAATACATGTGATTGTTTATATTAAATTAATAAATAAAGTCCTTTATATTATAAACACAATACAAAGGTAATTATGAAAGTTCATGATTTGAGATGTCTATTGCATGAAAATGTGATACCATCTAAATATCCTTAGTTACAGTATTAATAAGATAGGAAATTGTTAATATGGATAGACTAGCACATGTTATGCTTCTTGAAAGGTTCAAGTAGTAGTTCTCATAACTATGATCATGGGAGATGATCATAGCTAATAAATTGATGATTGTTAGAAGAATAAGTTCATTGGAGACCTGCCAAGAGAATCCTCACATGGGTATTAAATCTACATTAGTAAGGAATCTCTTTATAGCAATGGTGCAAATATCCTTAAACTTGAGATCACCAAAGTTTAAGTAGCAAGTGATATACTTTGACTCCATAACTACTTACCTCCAACCAGGGTTGAATATAGTTAGGAAGTTGGGTATATGATGACCTACTTGAAGGTAGTTGAGCAATCAATAAAGGATTCACCATTCCATATTTTTTAAGGGAAGTTATCTCACATACTTCTATATCCATGAGGGGAATTTTGGGAATAATGGTTAAATTAATAGAACATACATATATTTAGGTTCATATGAGTTAACATAAATCCATACTCAAAACCTAAATGAGATAAGTGTGGTGAAAGGAGTAATTGCACGGTAACTATTTTATGGAAGGGTATAGTCAAAACCACTCGACTTTCCTAACATTTGGGTGGCCATGATGCCTAGCTAGAGGTCACTCATGACTTGTATAATAGTGCATCATGAATATCAATTTGATATTGATAAAATTGTTTAAAATAATTTAGATCATAGTAGGTATGGTTCAACTAGGATTCTTGGTGAAGAGTCCCAGTTTAAGCAGAACTCTTATTTACATATTATACTGCCAACATAGATAGGAACCCAATAAGTCACACACATATAGAGTAAGGATAAAATTGTAAAATGATAAGGATAATAATATTTGATATTATTATAGGACAAGAAAAATAAATAAGAAGATAATTAATTAACGAGTTTAATTAATTATGCATATGCAAAAAAGTTCGTGGAGTTTTTTATAAATGTTCCATAGTAATGGGCCTAATAAAAATATTGTATTTCATAATTCAATATTATTGGACTATAAATGTTATAAGGATAAAAATAATACTAATAGGTCCATTGGAAAAATAGTTGTTCGTCCATAAGGTTGGTTCCTGTGCCAAAGTCCTTTAGAGGAAGGCTTTCACGCAAGACCCAAAAAAAAAGTCTTAGAGGCCTAATTTTTGAAATAAAATAAATAAAATATATTTTATAAGTTTTATGGAGCCCAAATATTTAATATGGTTTGTTTTGGAGTTGATTTGGATAATTAAATCCAAGTATGTGTGCATAAAGGGACCATTTGATTTGTTATATGCAAGGTCTATTATGAAAGGGCCTATAATTGGATTTAATTAGACCAAAATTAATTAATCAATTTCCAGCAGCCCATTTAATATTTCTTCAAAATTTTTAAATGACTTAATCCCATTAGGAGTGGATTTTTAACCTACATGTAAAATCCTAACATAAATGGGATTAAGGTTAACTCTCTTTTTCTTCTTTTTCTCCTTCCTAAGCCACCACCCCTTGCTAGAATCAAGGGAATTTTGGCCTCCTTGTTGTTCCATCAGATCTAGTTCATTTGGTTGCTCTCTAGTGTGGATTACAATTGGAGGCGTTTAAGTTTGGATACTGTGGTTTGCGACAACCTGGTGAGAAGGAAAATCAACTATTTAACAAAACTCAAAGGTGATTTTCTTATTTCCATTAACATATATATTGTATATTAATGGCAAGATCTGTTATATTGGTTAAAAATTTTAATTTTCACTTATGCATGTGATGCCTGTAACCAATCTATTTCCAACATTAATATTCTTTAATTGTTTTTTTGTAAATGGATTATTTTTTGAACGTTAATCCAATAACTCATCAAATGATTTTATGCAATTTTAAGTGGGAATCCAAAAACTCATAAAATGATTTTATACAATATTAAGTGGGAATCCAAAAACTCATTAAATGATTTTATACAATTTTAAGTGGAAATTTTCTATAATAAAGGGACTAATGTCCTAATTTTCATCCATAAAATAATATGTAAATTAAGGATTTATTTTCTTAATACAAAAAGATTTTTTTTACCTTAAAATTAACTAACACAATTCTTTCGTGAAAAGTCGCATGGGCTTAACGCCCTATTTGTAGCACCCTTACAAAAAGCATACCTATAAATTCTACTAATTATTAAAGTGTACTATGATCAAAGAATTAATCTTTATCGTTAAAATATTAAACTTACATAAGTCTCTTGAAAAATTACAATATTTACATATTAAAAAACATCTATAGTATTACAAAATTTCCAACACAATTAAATCAAAAGACCAAAAGGAGACTAAATACTTTTCACTTTTCTAAAACTTGTCTGCTGTAGATGTCAACCCTGAGAAAAATGTTAGAGAGTATACCCTAGAGCCCATGTAATAGGGATATTTTTCATATGTATGAAATTTATATTCAAAATAAAAGGCATCATTCATTTATTAAAGCTATGTTCGAATACATGAGTTTGTAAATCTTAAATTAATAAATGAAGTCCTAGATTTTATAAACACAGTGCAAAGGCAATCTTGAAGGTGTTCATGATGTCAGATGTCTATTGCATGCAAATGTCTTAATATCTAAATATCCCTAGTCATAGAATTAACAAGATAGGACATTGTTAATTCGGACAGACTAGCACATGTTATGCTTCTTGAATGGTTCAAGCAATGGTTCTCATAACTGTGATTATGATAGATAATCAAAGCTAACATGTGGATGCTTGTTAGAAGAACAAGTTTATTGGAGACCTGCATAGAGAATCCTCACATGGATATTAAATCTATGTCAGTGAGGAATCTCTTCATAGCGGTTGTGCAAGTATCCTTAGACTTGAGATCACCAAAGTTATCTTAAGTAGCAAGTGGTATACTTTGACTCCATAACTGATTACTTCCAACTGCGAGTGAACATAGTTAGGAGATTGGGTATGTCATGACCTACTTGAAGATAGTTGAGTGATTGACAAAGGATTCACCATCCCAGATTTAACAAGGGAAGTTATCTCGCATGATTCTATAATTGCCTTGTTTAGAGAATCTCTGGCCAGAGTAATATGCCGAGATGGATGGAGATCCATGAAGGACATTTTAGGAACAATGGTTAAATTAATAGAACATACATAATTAGATTTATATGAGTTGACAGAAATCCATACTCAGAATCTAATTGAGATAAGAGTGGTGAAAGGAGTAATTGCACGGTAACTGTTTCTATGGAAGGGTACAGTCAAACCACATGACTTTCCTGACATTTGGGTAGTCATGATGCCTAGCTAGAGGCCAATCATGACTTGTATAATGATGTATCAAAAGTATCGATAGGGATTGATAAGATGATTTAAAGGAGTTTAAATCATGTGAGTTTTGAATAGAACTCACAATTACATATTATACTGCCAACATGGATAGGAACCCAACAGGTCACACACATATAGAGAAAAGGGTAAAATGGTAAAATAACAAGGATAATAATATTTGATATTATTATGAAGGTAGAGAAGTGAATAAGATAATAATTAATTAAAGAGTTTAATTAATTATGATCAAATAAAATTGTCCGCAGAACTTTTGAGAAATGTTCTGCAAAATAGGACCTAATTGAAATAATGTATTTTATGATTAATTATTATTATCTTATAAGTGTTATAACACTACTATAAGTGTTATAGGACTTATATAATAATTAATAGGTCCATTGAAGGAATTATTAAGGGCCAAAGGAATGAAGAAGTTGGAGGAAGCCCTCTAGAAGAGGGCCACACGCCAACTCCATACAGAAGGGCTTAGAGGGATTTTTCTTGGACCAAATTAATTTATATATGTTACATAAGTATTATGGAACTCACATATTTAATTTGGTTTGATTTGGAATCCATTTGGGTATTTAAATCCAATTAGTTGCATAAAGGGCCTAGTTTGTGGGTTTTGTGCATAGACTTTTATGAAAAGGTTTAAATTGGATTTAATTAAGCCCAAATGATTATAATTAATTCCAAAGGCCCAATTAATAATTCTCCATCAATTTTAAAGAGCCCAATCTCATTAAGGAGTTGGAATTTTAACCTAACTATAAAAGGCCAACTAATGAGAATTAAGGTTAAGTGATTAAAACAAAAGGAAAGTCTTTTTCTTTATTCTTTCTCTCCTTTTTGCGCCAATTCCAAGCTAGCTTCTTGGAATTTTGGCCAGCCCTAGTTGAACACCAATTTTTTTGGTTCAATTTACCCCTCTCTAGTGTGGATTACTCATTGGAGGTGTTCGATTTTGGACACTGTGGTTTGCGACAACCCGGTGCAAAGTAAAATCAACTGTTCAACAAAAATCAAAGGTGATTTTTCTTATTCTCATATAGTTATATTGTGTATTCATGGCAAGATCAGATCTAATGGTTAAAAATTTTAAAATTTCGCTCATGTATGTGATGCATGTAACCGTTAAATTCCAACAAAAAAGTCTTAACCTTGCAACCTACATGGATAAAAACCCATGCTAAGCTATAAAGCTTAGTGGGAAACATAGAACATGCAGATGACCTCTTTTGAAAGTTGTCAAAGTGATGCATACACAGAAAAACATGTCTTTAATCATATAAACCAATCATTTAATAATAGCAATATGATCCTAACAATTTCCAATTAATATTCAATTTATTATTCTTGACTATATTCATATTCAATGTCGATCATTTATTAACTATTCTAATTATTTAACAATTATTTACTCTTACAAACGTTCTTATACCTAAACTATATATTTCTAGGTTCAATATTTTATGCTTGACTAATCACATTGATCTACTATTCATTCTTGAACACATGTTAATATCAATTTATGCTATAGGAGTACTCATTTAGAAAGCATAGAACTTTAAGTTAATAAACTAAATCTCTATGCCATTATAAATACTAATAATTTCTATACCTTATACATATGTGTAACATATTCCAAGTATAGCTGATATAAGTATTCATGTATGAAGTTACACATATCATCCCTCAATATTATGCAAGAATAAGTAGCTACAAGGAAAAACATATAAGCCAATACATCCACTTTCAAGTCATCAAAATATGTAATTACAACTCCATATATCTTGCATTCCTAGGTATAAGAACCACTTTGAAAGTACATCATTGATCCCATTCACACAATAATAAAATACTCTTTCTCATTATGTCACTATATATTATCCTTTATTGCAAATTAGGGTACTATAAAGATAAAAATTCAGGTATGAAGTATAAAACTATAAAGATCATGAATTCACCAATGTAATTATTGATAATATATTTATGATGCACAAATTCATTATGCATATAACTTATAATTCTAATATGTATATATTATACAATATACTTTTGTTACACACACACATACACATAATATGTAGCCTCATTTAATTTCATATGTTGCATATGTAACATAGTTTTATAAAAAAAGGAAGATCAATTAATAAACTATTATGCTTTTTTATCTTTCAATGATGCTTAATACTTTCTTTATTCGCTATTAAGCTTACACATTTCTAAAGAAGTGGATAATAGGTTATACGATAGCAACTAAAAATACAAATAAAATACCTAAAGGTAATAAGTTGGTAATGCATACTTTTAATAGGGTTACATTTAATTGAGAATTAAATTAAGAATGTGAATTTTATATATAGTTATGGGGCAAGTGATAATTACATTTTATTATATTAATTTCATGAAAAGTTATTTGATATATTAATACCTAAGGGTGTAATTGAAGTATGGAATGATAATTGATGGGTTAATTTGTTATTAGGGAATTTTAAGGGTCAATTGTGATTAAAGGGAATAATTTAAGGGGTTAAATTAAGAGCAGCTTAAAAAGGGAGAGGTCTTTGTGTAACATGCAAAAGTTAAAAAGGTTTATATGTGACATGCAATTTTGTGAAAGACAAACAAAAGAATTTTCCCTTCCTTTATAAAAGCTAAAAGTGGTATGAAAGAGAGAGAAAGATAAGAAGTGGGAGAGTGGGGGATTGCAATTTAAGAAGAAAAATTTTAGAAATTCTCTCTCTTTTACATCTATATTCTCTTATATTTTAAAGAATTATTCATCTTAATCTTCAAGATCTTTAAGAACAATTCTTGCATGCTGATAGTTAAAGAACAAATTAGTGTATGACATTAAGGTAATCATATTAATTTGGTTTTCATCATCTTCTTCATATTTTTTTGAGTGGTTGGTTGAGTAAAATGCTAAAAAATTATGTTAAGAGAATGAATTGTTGTTAAAGGAGAAGAAAAAGGTGGAAGGAAGAAAGGGGAAGGAAAGGTGCAATATTGAAGGCTAGGGGATTTTGGCCAAGGTATAGGATTAATAGGATTCTCATATATGCATGTGGTTAATTGGAAAAAAAACTTGAATTGTTATAAGATAGGTTGAACAAATGAATTGAGTATAAATTCTTAGAAGTTTTGATACGAAAAAACATGTAAGCATCAGGAATTAATTGTTGTAATTTCAGCATATTTTGAGTTCAAAAGCTTAAACTGAGATAATTTTAATTTCATATTTTACATAATTAATATACCTATAACTTTGTATAATCAAATTAGGGCTAAATATAACTATATTTTATTCATATTTTCACTAGAAATTGTAGTGAACTGTTATTCTCAATTATAGAATAGTTTGTGGAAAATATGACGTATTTCTTTGATAATGGTCATAATGCCATTAGGTAAAATTCTATACAAAATATACTTCTAAATATACATTTTATATGAAGGATGTATTGCCTAATTCTATATGTATGAATGCTCAATGTTAGCTTGAAACTCGTAAGAACTGGTTGCACTGTTAAGGAATGGATTTTTGTATTTTGGGCATAAATCTTGGTGGAGGAGTCAAAATGCTACGCTATAAAATTTTAGGTAAACTAGATACCTAGGAGCATAACTTTAATGAAGAAAAGTTAGTCTGATTCCTTCATCATTTTTTCTATGAATTTTATAATTGGTAACAAAAATTGTTTCGATTTTATGAATAGCCTATGATTTTTCTTGAATATATTGAGTTATAGATGTGATATTGAGATTAATTTTTATGTTTTAAAAACTTTACATATAGGGTAATAAATTTGTAAAAGGACACTTGGCCTAAAAATAACAATTTCCAAATCATAAAAAGCACACAAATTAGATCCAGAAAGCCGTCCCTATGCAGAATTTTGTAGGCAGAATTTTAATGTATTTTCTATTATTGTCTAAATGTTGTTATGTTAAATATGTGCCTATATGAAAACATATTGAATTATATATGGCATGTATTATGATTTTTGATAAAGGTCTATGTATATAATCTTGTATACACATAAGTACAGATTAATGTTAATGATATAGAATATTTATACATGCTTAAACTTATGTACATGCTTATTATATGCAATTATTCTTACATGTTTATACTCTAATGATAGAGTAAATATATATTTGAACACGCACTTATACTATAAAATAAGAAATGCATTAGTATAATCATGTTCACATGTAGTGCTTTAATGATAACATGTTAAAGTACATAAATATGATGATATATGTTCAATTTTTTATACTTGTATTGTTATATGCCTATATGAATACATGTGTATATATATACTAGGGATTATGTATCTTTTTACATGATCACATATATATGATGTGCTATAATGCAATGTTTTATGAACGAGGCATGTTTTATGATAAGCACTTGAACAGGTATGATACATTATGTGATTGACATAGTATAATCATGCTAATATGTGATATCTAATGATAGCATGTTAAAAAGTATTTGAATCATTATATGAACTTTGCATACATAATTATGCCATAACATCAATATATCTATCCTATGGCTATACAAGTGCAAATTGAATAGTTAAGTGCAAGCATGATATATGAAAAGAAAATTAAATAGAGTATTTCCTGCAATTAAAGTTCAATTATGGATAGATAGGTGCCTATAGGGATATTGCAGTTGCCACCATTGACATATTTAGGTCTAAAGTACAGTTGATTCTATTAGATCATAAACAACCCCGTTTGGGTCTTTTTGACCGGTCCACTGTACGGTTGACCCGATTTAGGTCTATAATTTTGATATCCTCGAAATATCCACCATTTTGATACCCTCGGGTATCCACCGTTCTCGTTATCCACCTTCAGAACTTAAGTAGACTAAACTAAAATATAAATATGTCATAGTTAATTAAAGTATAACTAATGCTTATGATATATGGAATAACATGTTTAACTGTGGTTTCTATTGTATATATTATATATATGTATGTATATATATATATATATATATGTATGTATGTATGTATGTATGTATGTATGTATGTATATGTGCAGATCATTTTAAGAAATGTTAAAATTTAGGGATGTTGAATTAAATGTATGATTATGTTGATGTTTAAAATTTCATATCTTATCATATACCTATCTTTAACTTGTCTTTTTATTATTTCAATTGATGTAAGATATATAACTTTTTGACAATCACTATGAGTGGTTATTTTCCATGTTTAGTATTCCCCACTAAGCTTTATAACTTAGAATGGGTTATTTTATTCGCGTAGGTTCTTATGTAGTCAAAGCTTTTGCTCAAGAATGTACTCTGCATCAGGACAGGCTAACACCAGTTCATAGAAGTTGATGTAGGGATTTTTGATTAACCTTGTACAAGTTTCTTTAATATGTATAAAAGGTTATAAAGTATATGTATTTCCTATGGATAAAGGATATTGTATTAAGCTCATCATGAAAATGTTAGTATGTGCATGCATATAGGAACTAGAATGCTTATATATATATTAGATGGAAACCTGAATGTTATGCATGACTATAAATATAAATTAGGGTAGTTGTATCTAGCTTGAATATGATAAGTGGTTTGCATGATGAGTGGTTATGCATATGTAACTAGAGTAATATAAGTTGTGAGAGACACCTAATTAACATACTGGTTGATTAATAAAATGGATCTCTAAAGTGATTAATGTTGGTTTAATGGGTTCATATCCTACTATAATCTGACTGAATTATATGGCATAATATGTGATAAAGGCACTAGACTTAGGATGTTTTAGTGATCATGCACACTATTGACTGTTATTATTCTATACTTTATGCTTTTGTCATCATATATATACAGGTATCCATATATATATACATAATTGTATATCTATGAGCATGGTGTCATATATATGTTCATATATAAATTTTTTACAGCATGCTATCATGTATATGATTGAATATAACTATTATGTACTTGAAATTATAAGAGCTATGAATGCATGGAGACATCATATGTGCATACCTTTATGATTCTCTATGTCTATCCCTCATACATCTTTATGCTTAAACACATCATCACATAATTATAATAGTTAAACATGTTAAGCATATATGATTAAGATATTATATCCAATATATTTGCTCAAATGTATACGTTATTTTTATTCCAAGTTTGGATCCCAATCAAGTATGCACATATACTTTATTATCATTTCCTTATGATACTTTCATCACAACTATAATTATATGGGAACATTGCATAAGTGCATTATCATTTTACAATTGCATATCTATACACACATATTTGTACAATGCTTCTAAACATAGCAATTCTATGTAGCATAATAGCATAGGCTTTCAAACATTCATATACTATCTCATGTATATAACTATTCCTGTCAACATAGGCTTATTTACCATATTAGAGTTTTAAATTAACATAAGAGCATATGGGTGCTTTACTATTTATAACACCATAAATCACATGTATAATTATGCCTTCAATAATCAATGTCCCTTTATCCAACTTTATTTCCATATGTCATTGTGTTTCTCACATGTTGGATGTTGCATAATATCTTTATTTTTATGTTTAAAATGCATTAAAAGTATTTTAGAAGGTTTAGGCACACTTTGGTATCAATTTGGATCCTAAAAATCAAGTTTAAAAAGAAATAAGCAAGGGTCATGGTTGTTACCAAATGAGTATTGACCATGAGATAGGTGCACTTCATTTTTTGACTAGATCACGATCATTAAAAATTTTGTACTGACTGTGAGGTCTGTTTTGTCTAAAGGCGGATTCTTAGTTTCATCTTGTATGCTAATTTGGACTTATTAAAGTTCATTTTTAAGCAAAATAGTCCTATACAAACTTATTCCTTTATATTTTTAGTTTCTAAAACATTAAAAATCACCTCAATAGCATTTCAAAATCTTAAGATATCAGTAAAACACTTAGGACTTTTGCTAATGGCAGAGTTGCAGGAAATTTCAAATTTTAAGCTAAGTTTTGACATGTATAGAGGTAGAAACAGACGTTTTCTTCTTAATAGGAAATCTAGACATGGAAATCTAGTTTCAAACCAATTAAAATCAATCAAATTGCAATCTTACAAATAAAGTTTAGGTGTCAAAATGAATTTTATTGACAAGCTCGAGGGACTAGCTATGGGAAAAAAACACAGCCATTTTTTCAAAATTGCACAATTACAAAATGCTTCTCTTTCTTTTTATTTTGGCCATATTTCCCTCTCTTCCCTCTCCATTTTTTCAACCCAATTTGCTCCCCCAAAAATTTTCTTCATTCTAGATTTTGTACCCAAGCTGAATCTTAGGAAAATTTCAAATTAAAATTTCATAAAGCATTGTAAATAAATTTTTGGGTTAAATCTTATCTTTTCTTTCTTCTTTCATTCCTGATTTTTGGTTTGAATTTTTCCCAAATTTTTTGCAATTTCTAGAATTTTATTGCTCCTCAGTATATATTATGATTTAAGTGTCCCTCTCTCCTTTAATTGTTCTCATATTTCGATTTGCTATGCATTCATTTCTGTAATCCAAGTATTTCTCTTCTTATAGTTCATCTAATTTTCTTAACTTTTCTAAAGCATGAAATTTTATGTTTGTGACTTTTTGTAATTTGAAAATTGAAAGTTGATTGTGCTTGGCTATAGGGAACATAATTGAGGTGTAGCAAATTGATGATTTTGCATAGAATTTTGAGTTGTACATAAGCACGCCATCTGTTTGTCTAACTGCATCAATGAGGATTGATATCAATTTGCATATTTTTAGTGTATGTTATTAAGGGTTTTCACAGGTTGAATATTCTGTAGTTGCTTAATATGAATTTCCTACTGAACCAATATAAAATTTCCTCATTTTTTTGGGCATCGTTAAATGGGGTTAAAATTGCTGCCAGTGACAACCTCTTTTTTTTAGCACTCGAATTGATTTAATTTTGAATTTGATTTAACGATTGATGCACATTGACTAATTTTTGTTGCCTACCATGTTTTTTAAAACAAAAAATGGAACATAGAAATTGGAAATTGAACTCAGAACTTTACTCTAAATTACTGCTCACCAATTACTTGATAATTTGTCTCAATGATAATTGAATTACATTTCCTTCATTTTAGTTGATCTATACCAAACGTTTATGCAATGATGTTTTGTAATTATTATTTTGTACTATGTGAATATATGCAATTTTGTGGATGTAAATCCAGTGCTAAAATAGAATGTAAATCCTTCATTTTAAGCATATTTAGTGTGAAAATAATTTTTTGCCATTGCTATTTTTTTTCTTTTGGTAGAGTGTACACTCTAGTTTGAGATGGTGTTAGTAATTCTTGAGCACAATTTGATGGCAATTTCATATTTTAAGGTAAATTCAAAGCTAGTTTTAACTATTCGTGTTACTAGATCGAAATTAAGAAATTTTGCAAAGAGCAAGCGCATTTCTAGAGCTTAATTCAATATTTCTTTATTCTTGAGTAATGTTAGAAGAGTGTTGACCTTATTGGGATGTCATTTAAATTGAGCTTAAGTTTAATTATTATTTTACTTGATTGTAATTATTTCTTAAATTTTGCTTGAAAGGCAACATGCTGAATTTGGGGGATGGAGAACTTTAGCTTACTGAAATTCACTCTTTTTCTTAATTTAATGAAATTATTTGGGCATAAATTGCAATGGAAAATTTTGGGGTATTGATTTGAATTACTTTTGAATGCACATATTGTTAATTTGTGACCTGAATTTGGTGATTTCATTTTGAGTGCTGTTTATATAATTACATTGGCTTGGTGAGTCTATCAATTCCATCGCACTTAAATTTACTTTATCATTTTTTTATTAAATTTGCATTTGGAAGTTGCATGCTGAATTAGAGGGACAATAAACTTGAGCTTGTTGAATTTCACCAATTTGTCTTATTTTTGACATTAGTACAGATATAAATTATTGAATGGGCAGTTCTTAGAAGTTTAATTTGATTTAGAGTTTCTAAAATAATAATGGGATACTTTTATGCATCATTGTTTTTGCTTACATTAATTCTCAATTGTTATGCAATTTACAAATAGTTTTAATTTGTGATGGAATGCACTACTTGTTTTTGGTCTTGCAATTTGTTACATATGATAACATTGTGTAATAGAGGTTAAGAGTTTGAAGTTGAAACAAATTTGCTAGCTGATTTTCAATTTATAATGTCTAATTAGGGGAGAGTCAGCATATTGAAAAAAGGATTTGGAGCTTTATCTGATGGAATGTTTGATCCTTTTGTTAATGTGCACCTTGGGAATAACATGGAATTTGGGAAAATTCTTATACATTTGTTTTAAATTATATGGGATTGCTTGATGCTTTTAAGAAATTATCGATTCAACTATTGTTCTCATGCTTCAATGTTACAAAATAGATGATTTTGGTTAATTTGAGATGGCTAAACTCCAAACATTTTTAGCTTTGCACCATGATATTCAGTGCTCGACTGTTGTTGAATAGATGTGTTAAGTTGGGGACATTGCCACTATAATTGCATTTAGACTTCATTTTAAATTTTTTTAGCTTACAATTGGTCTATAAAAACTCTCAATGATAAGAAGACATACTAGATTTACAGGATAATGCGTTTGAGCTTAATGAAATTCACTCTTGTCTTGTCTTGATAAAAATTATTTGGGCATAATTTGTGATGGAAATTCTGAAATGTTTGACTTGAACCGCTTGGTGTGGATTTGATTGCTATAAAATTTGGAATTTCTTACTTTTGGAATGATAAGGTTGCTAATTTTTGAACTAAAAATGTTGATTTCATTTGAGCAGTGTTTGGTTCAACTGAACTTTTCTTTGCACTTAGATTTCTTTATCAATTTTTCTAGCTGGATTTGTTTATAAAATTTTCATTGGAAAATATGCATGCTGGATTAAAGGGATAGGGACTTGAATTTGAGGAAATTCATCATTTTATCTATTTTTATATTAATTTTGGCATATACTATGGGGACATGTCTTGCACATTTGATTTGGATTCTCTGAGATTGCGCTTGGGATTTATTATGCTTGATAATTTTATTTCTTCAATATTCTTTAATTTTGTGAAATTTGTGGTTAAACTTGAGCTGTGATGAGAAATTGCATGTTTGCTAGAGCCTAAATTTGTTGGATTACGATGAGTAATCATAGATGTCTAATTTCTAAAATCTTTATTAATTGCAGCTTTGACTATTATCCCATGTTTGTACACAAGATAGTTGAGCGATTGACAAAGGATTCACTATCCCAAATTTATTAAGGGAAGTTATCTCGTATGATTCTATAATTGCCTTGTTTAGAGAATCTCTAGCTAGAGTAATATGCCAAGATGGATAGAGATACATTAAAGGCATTTTGGGAACAATGGATAAATTAATAAAACATACATAATTAGATTTATATGAGTTGACAGAAATCCATACTTATAATCTAATTGAGATAAGAGTGGTGAAAGGAGTAATTGCACGGTAACTATTTCTATGGAACGGTATAGTCAAACCACTTGACTTTCCTGACATTTGGGTAGTCATGATAAATAGCTAGAGGGCACTCATGATTTGTATAATAGTGAATCATAAATATCAGTAGGGATTGATGAAATGATTTAAAAAAGTTTAAATCAAGTGAGTTTTTAATAGAACTCACAATTACATATTATACTGCCATTATGGACAGGAACCCAATAGGTCACATGCATATAGAGAAAAGGATAAAATGGTAAAATGACAAGGATAATAATATTTGATATTATTATGGTGATAGAGAAGTGAATAAGAGAATAATTAATTAAAGAGTTTAATTAGTTATGATCAAGTAAAATTATTCGCAGAACGTTTTAGAAATGTTATATAAAATAGACCTAATTGAAATAATGTATTTCATAATTAATTATTATTGGACTATAAGTGTTATAGAGCTGATATAATAATTAATAGATCCATTAGAGGAATTAAAGAGGCCCAAAGAAGTGAAGTTGGCGCAGAAACCCTCCAAAGGAAGGGTTACACGCCAACTACAAACAGAAGGCCTTAAAGGCCTAATTCTTGGACCAAAAATAAATTAAATATATTTCATAAGTGTTATGGAGCCTACATATCCAATTTGGTTGGATTTGGAATTTATTTGGGTAATTAAATCCAAGCATATGCACAAAGGGCATAGTTTGTGGATTTTGTACATAGTCTTTTGTGAAAGGGCTTAAATTTGATTTAATTGAGCCCAAATAAATAGTTAATAATTCCAGAAGCCCAATTAATATTTCTCCATCAATTTTAAAGAGCCCAATCCAATTATAAAGTTGGATTTTTAACCTAACTATAAAAATCCAAGTGATAAGGTTTTAGGGTTAAGTATTAACAATTAAGAGAAAACATTTTTCTCTATTTTCTCTCAACCCTAGCCGCCATTCCCTTTGCTAGAATCTAGGGAATTTTGGCTAGCCCTTGTTCTCTTCCTTTGTTTGTTCATTCAATCCTTCTCTAGTGTGGATTACTCATTGGAGGTGTTCGATTTTGGACATTGTGGTTTGCGACAACCTGATGAGAAGGAAAATCAACTGTACAACAAAAATCAAAGGTGATTGTTCTTATTCTCATTAATGTGTATATTGTAAATTTATGGCAAGATCAGATCTATTGGTTAGGAATTTTAAATTTTGCTTATGTATGAGATTCATATAACCGATAATCCCCAACATGGTATCAAAGCCTTGGTTTTGCCATGAATCTACAATTTTATATTTTTCTGCGAAATAAGTTTTATTTTTTGAGTTATTTATTTCATGAACTTTAAAATATCAGATTTGATTGTTCATGAATGAGAAATATTGATTTCTAGATGTATGTGATCAAATATATAATATGAAAAATAAAAATGATTCTTTTGAGAAAACAGCCATTGAGAATGGCTTGAATGGCTTTTATTTTTCTGCAAAGTTTAGGGGCTGTTCTAAATTAAACTTTTATTGATCCTCTCTAGAATTATTTTGATGATAATTTATGTGTTTAATATGTGATATTAAGCCATAGGATCAAACAAAATCAAAATTGAACAAGTTTTGCATGTAAACTAGTTTAGTCGAAAAGTTCGATAAATTGGTGTTCTTCGTGTGTTCTTGGTATGTTATTGGTGTGTCCATGTTTAGAATGATTTTTAATCTTATAAATCTAATATATCTGATATATTAATGTATTTTTAATTAATTGGATTAAATAAAATGGGCCTTGAATTAATTGGATTAATTTTATTTCATTAAAACCACATAATGGGCTTAATTATGTTTACGGACATGATTTAAATTAATGAATGACTTGGTGGGTCCAAGGAGCTGATTTAAATTAAATATTATAAACTATAATTAAGTTTATTAATGGATTTTAATGGCTGGAGTGGGCTTGGCTCATTCCAAAAGGCCCAAATGGTCCAATAGATACAAAACTAGTTTGTGTGTGAACACATTTTAGAGTTTTATTGTGTGGGTTTTGGCCCACCCTTGTTTTAAGCCCAAAATTATTTTTTTAATTATTTAATATAATTAATTAATTAATTGATAATTAATTAATAATCAATTGGATTGATAATTAAGGCAAGAACACATGTCTGCAAAAGGTTTTCTAAAATAAAAGTTTCCTAATTTGATCACATTATTAAAATAACTCAAACGTATGTTTCAAAAGTTGAAACAAAGTTAGTAATCCATTATATGTTTTACTTCATGCATTAGAAATGCATATAAGGGTGTATGATTGGCATGATGGATAGTTGTGGACAAGGCCCAATGTGATTGAGCATTATGCATGTTTTGGCCTAATGAGGACTTTCATGTCCCGGCCACTTGTTTTTAGTTTGTATTTCTTTTTCAAATTGTAATATGTAATTAGATTACTTAGATTAGAATTAAAGATAAAGATGGAGATCACTATGAAGGAGCAAGATGGGCCAGATGGAGATCCAACAAGTTTGAAGATAATGTAATTATTTTTACTTGTTTGAATCATGCATACTACCTAGGTGTGACCTTTTCATTTCCCTTTTGGCTTGGGGAAATCGATGTAGTAAAGTCCATAACTATACCATATTTGTATGCTTATATTTATGTGATAGATATAGGATGCATACCAATGTATGCCAACCATGTATGATGAGACTTAATTAACTAAAACCCTCAAATAAATACTAAGGTATATAAGCCTTCCATTAATTGGAGGAGAACTAGAGTTCTTTATAGTGTGGGTTGTTGACCACATTCTCATATGTTTTCCTTTCACATCTAGGTCATCGTCATAAGCACATCAAACATTAATATACGACCAATCTTCGATAACAAACTGGTTGGAAGCAACTATTCTAACTGGATCAGGCAAGTGAGAATGGTTCTCAGAGCTGAAAAGATCAATTATGTCTTAGATAAAGATCCACCACCACTTCCATCAGATGATGCCATTGATGAGATCAAAGGCACTTATCGAAAATACATGGAGGATAGTGAAGCAGCAGTATGCCTAATGTTGGGTGCTATGTCCTCGGAGCTTCAGAAGCAACATAAGATGATAGATGCTATAACCATCATTTTGCATCTAGAGGAGCTTTATTCTTCTCAGGCTAGAACTAAGCAATATAAGATTGGTCGAGCTCTATTTTGCTGCAAAATTATGGAAGGCACTTCGGCTGCTACTCATGCATTGAAGATGTATGGGTATATTGAGCATTTGAGTAGACTTGTCTATGTAATGGATAATGATGTATACATAGATTTAATCTTGTACTCATTGGCTCCAAGTTATGCACCTTTTGTGCTTAACTTCAACACGAACAAGATCCAAGTAATCATTCCTGAGTTAATCAACATGCTCAAAACAGCTGATGGATCCTTCTTGTCATGGTTGTCACTTTGGCTAAAGGCAAGAAGTAGAAGAAGAAGAAGATAACCAAGGTGAAACCAAAGAATGGTGGGATCTCTAAGAAGAAGGTTTCCAAGAAAGAGAATCCTAAAAGAACTTGCTTTAATTGTGGAAAAGATGGTCATTGGAAGCGTAACTGTAAGGCCTATCTAGATTCTCTCAAGGAGAATAAGCAAGCTGATGCTTCTACTTTAGGTATTCATATGATTGAAATTAATACTTATTCTATTGCTTTAAAACAATCTTGGATATTAGATATCAGATGTGGATCTCATTTGTGTAATGATCTATAGGGGCTTAAAAGCATTAGAAGAGTTGGAAAGGCAAAAATATGTCTATAGTCAGCTACTGAACAAAACATCTCTACAACGGTTGTGGGGACTTACCATTTTCCTCTTCTAAGTGGATTAATACTGGAATTAAATAATTGTTATTATGTTCCAGTTTTATCCAAAAGTATTATTTCTTTCAGTTGTTTACTGAATGATTATGACATTTCTTTAAAGGACAAATGTTGTTACATTTTTAAGAAAAATATGTTTTATGCAAAAGCTACCATTGAGAATGGTATATTTGTTCTTAATTTAATTAAAGAAGTGCATAATGTGGATACCAAGAGAATGAAACATGATAATCTAAATACCTCATATTTATTGTATTTTTGTCTAGGCCATATAAATGAGAAACGCATGACCAAATTACACAAGTCAGGTGATTTGGGATCATTTGATTATGAATCATTTGATACATGTGAATCTTATTTATTGGGAAAAATGACAAAATCTCCCTTTATTGGTAAAGGAGAACGAGCTAAAATGGTTTTGGACTTAATACATTCAGATGTATGTGGTCCAATGACTACACATGCCAAAGGAGGTTACTCCTACTTCATTAGTTTCATAGATGATTATTTAGGTTTAGATACATCTATCTAATGAAATATAAATTAAAAATGAAAAGTTCAACGAATTCAGAAATGAAGTAGAGAAACAACTTGGCAAGAGTATTAAAACATTTAGATCAGATTGAGGTGGAGAATACTTAAGCCAAGAATTTCAAGATTATCTTAGAGATAATGGGATTTTATCTCAATGGACTCCACCATACACCACAACACAATGGTGTATCTGAGAGGAGAAATCGAACATTATTAGATATGGTTCGATCCATGAGGAGCCAAGCAGACTTGCCTAAGTCCTTTTGGGGATATGCACTAGAAACTGCTATTTATATGTTAAACAGAGTTCCTAGTAAATCGATTGATGTTACTCCGTATGAGATTTGGAATAATAAGAAACCCACACATTCTCATATGAAAGTATGGGGTTGTCTTGCTTATGTGAAGAGGACAGTGTCAGACAAACTGGATGTTAAGTCTGACAAATGTTTATTTGTTAGATATCCAAAAGAAACGTTTGGATATTATTTCTATCATCCTTTAGAACAAAAGGTATTTATTTCAAGGCATGTTGTCTTCTTGGAAAGAGAATTTCTCATATGAGAGGACAGTGGGAGTAAAATTGAACTTGGTGAAGCTCAAGACCCACAAATAGAAGCAGAACAACCGATTCAACCCGAGACTGAATTTCATAATGATGAGAGTACTGTTTAACCTAATTACACACAAAATCCTAGAAGATCTACTAGGATGCATTCTATTCTTGTGAGATATGGATTTTACATTGATACGGATAGCGGCATAACTGTAGTAGAGGACAATAAACCTACAAGCTATCAAGAAATTTTGAACAGTTTAGAATGTGATTTATGGCTTAAGGCTATGCAGTCTGAAATAAACTCCATGTATGAGAATAAAGTATGGACTTTAACTCAACCATTTGAAGGGATAAAACCCATAGGGTGCAAATGGGTCTTCAAAAAGAAGACCGACATGGAAGGTAATATAGTTACCTATAATGCTCGCTTAGTAGCAAAAGGCTATCGTTAAAAAGAATGTGTTGACTATGATGAAACCTTTTCTCCTGTAGCGATGCTTAAGTCTACAAGAATACTTTTAGCCATTGCAGCTCATTATGATTATGAGATTTGACAAATGGATGTGAAGGCAGCTTTCCTAAATGAAAATTTGACTGAGGATGTGTATATAACACAACCAGAAGGGTTTACATCAGGAAATAGCAAAAAGGTATGCAAGCTTCAAAGATCCATTTATGGATTGAAGCAAGCCTCTAGGAGCTAGAACATACGATTCAATAAGACAATCAAAGAGTTTGGTTTCTCATAGAATGAAGATAAACCTTGTATATATAAAAGGGTCAGTAGGAGTGTAATTGTCTTCCTAGTTCTATATGTGGATGACATATTGATCATAGGAAACGACATTTCTCTTCTCCAATCTGTTAAAATATGGTTATCCAAGCAATTCTCCATGAAAGACCTTGGAGAAGCATCTTATATTTTGGGAATAAGGATTTACAGAGATAGATCCAATAGGTTTCTAGGTCTTTCTTGAAGTACATATATAGATAAAGTATTAAAGAGGTTCAATATGGATCTCTCTAGGAAAGGTTTTATACCCATGATGCATGGGAAACACCTTTCTAAGTCTATGTGTTTGCAGACACTAGAGGATGGAGAGAGCATGAATAGAATACCATATGCATCTGTAATTAGTTCTATCATGAATGCTATGTTATGTACATGTCCAGATGTAGAATTTGCTTTAAGTGTCACAAGCATATTCTAATCCAATTTTAGAGAGGAACACTAGGCAGCTGTTAAGAATATCCTTAAGTACTTGAGAAGGACTAAGGATATATTCTTGGTATATGGAGAGGGAAATTTGGAAGTAAATGGGTATACAAATGCAAGTATTTAATATGACAAAGATGATTGTAAATCAAATCTAGTTATGTGTTCATAATGGGAAGAGGGGCAGTTAGTTGGAAGAGTTCCAAATAAGAAACAACTGCTGATTCCATGATACAAGCTGAGTACATTGCTGCTTCGAAAGCAGCCAAAGAAGCAGTTTAGATCAAAAAAGTTCATATCTGAACTAGGAGTGGTGCCTAGCATTGTTGATCCAATTCTTTTATATTGTGACACAATAAAGCCATTGCATAAGCAAAGGAACCACGATCTCATCAGCGATCCAAGCATGTTCTCAGACGCTACCATCTCATAAGGGAAATAATAGCTAGAAATGGTGTGAAAATAAAAAGGGTCCCCACATATGATAATGTGGTGGATCCCCTCATAAAAGCACTTTTTCAGATTAAACACGATCACCATATAAATAGCATGGGTCTAAGACATATAAGTAATTGGCTCTAGTGCAAGTGGGAGATTGTTAGAGAGTATGCCCTTGAGCCTATGTAAAAGGGATGTATTTCATATGTATGAATTCATATTCTTAATAAAAGGCATCATTCATTTATTAATGCTATGTTTAAATACATGAGTTTGTAAATCTTAAATTAATAAATGAAGCCCTAGATATTATAAACAAAGTGTAAAGGCAATCATGAAAGTGTTCATGATATGAGATGTCTATTCCATGGAAATGTGTTAATATTTAAATATCCCTAGTCATAGAATTAACAAGACAGGACATTGTTAATTTGGATAGACTAGCACATGTTATGCTTCTTGAATGGTTCAAGCAGTGGTTCTCATAACTGTGATTATAGAAGATAATCAAAGCTAACATATGGATGCTTGTTAGAAGAACAAGTTCATTGGAGCCCTATAAAAAGAATCCTCACATGGATATTAAATCAATGTCAATGAGGAATCTCTTTATAGCGGTTGTGTAAGTATCCTAAGACTTGATATCACCAAAGTTATTTTAAGTAGCAAGTGGTGTATTTTGACTCCATAACTAATTACTTCCAACTGAGGGTGAACATAGTTAGGAGATTGGGTATATCATAAACTACTTGAAGATAGTTGAGTGATCAGTAATGGATTCACCATCCCAGATTTGTTAAGGGAAGTTATCTCATATGATTCTATAATTGCCTTGTTCAAAGAATCTCTAGCCAGAGTAATATGCCAAGATGGATAGAGATCGATGAAGGGCATTTTGGAAATAATGGATAAATTAATAGAACATACATAATTAGATTTATATGATTTGACAGAAATCCATACTCAAAATCTAATTGAGATAAGAGTGGTGAAAGAAGTAATTGCATGGTAACTGTTTCTATGGAACTGTATAGTCAAACCATTTGACTTTCCTAACATTTGGGTAGTCATGATGTCTAGCTAAAGGCCGCTCATGATTTGTATAATAGTGTATCATAAACATCAATAGGGATTGATAAAATGATTTAAAGAATTTTAAATCAAGTGAGTCTTGAATAGAACTCACAATTACATATTATACTTCCAATATGGACAGGAACCTAATAGGTCACACACATATAGAGAAAAGGATAAAATGGTAAAATGACAAAGATAATAATATTTGATATTATTATGGGGATAGAGAAGTGAATAAGAGAATAATTAATTAAAGAGTTTAATTAATTATGATCAAGTAAAATTATTTGTAGAACTTTTTAGAAATGTTCTGTAAAATGGATCTAATTGAAATAATGTATTTCATAATTAATTATTATTGGACTATAAGTGTTATAGGGCTGATATAATAATTAATAGATCCATTAAAGGAATTAAAGAGGCCTAAAGAAGTGAAGTTGGTGCAGAAACCCTCCAGAGGAAGGGTTACACGCCAACTACAAACAGAAGGCCTTAGAGGCCTAATACTTGGACCAAAATAAATTAAATATATTTCACAAATGTTATAGAGCTTACATATTTAATTTGATTTGGATTTGGAATTCATTTTGGTAATTAAATCCAAGTATATGCACAAAGGTTCTAGTTTGTGGGTTTTGTGTATAGTCTTTTGTGAAAGGGCTTAAATTGGATTTAATTAAGCCCAAATAGATTATTAATAATTTCAAAAGCCCAATTAATATTTCTTCAGAAATTATAAAGAGCCCAATCCTATTATAAAGTTTGATTTTTAACCTAACTATAAAAATCCAAGTGATAGGGTTTTAGGGTTAAGTGTGAACAATTAAAAGAAAACATTTTTCTCTCTGTTCTCTCAACCCTAGCCGCCACTCCCCTTGTTAGCATCTAAGGAGTTTCGGCCAGCCCTTGTTCTCTTCCTTTGTTGGTTCATTCAATCCTTCTCTAGTGTGGATTACTCATTAGAGGTGTTCGATTTTGGACATTGTGGTTTGCGACAACCCGGTGAGAAGGAAAATCAACTATACAACAAAATTCAAAGTTGATTTTTCTTATTCTCATTAATATGTATATTGTAAATTCATGGCAGGATCAGATTTATTGGTTGAAAATTTTAAATTATGCTTATGTATGAGATGAATGTAACCGATAATCTCCAATAGTTTCTATTTCTAAATATGTCAAAAAATGACTTGAATCCGGAACTATGGGCAGCATTGTTTCCAAGAATAACCCTTAATGTTTTTGTAATATCTTGAAATGTAAAAATTATAATTAGGTAATTCAAGTTGTGTTATAAAATAAACTCTCATATCTATATTTCTATGGAGAAAAAAAAGTCTAAGTATGCCTCTAAATCGATCTAAATTTAGGTTTAAAATCTAAATTATATGCTACTCTCACAATGAACAATCATCAATAATTTATAATTATCTTGAGTTATAAAAATGATATTGTAATGATTTTTAATGTTCTTGAAACTAGAAATATATAGGATCATGTTTGTAGAGGATCATTTTGGCCAAAAATGGCTTTGGTAGATCAAAAATAGCTTTAAATATAAGCTTAAAATCTATTTATATAAAGGATTGTTGCAAGAATTTATCACCATTTTTGTTATGTATTTTTGGAATACTCTTATCCATTTAAATAAATTTAAGCATCTCTGGAACATCATTTTGACTATATGCAGAAATGATCTTAAGTATTTTAAGCACATCTATAATGAAAAAGTAATACATTGAGAGAGATAAATCACGAGTTTATAAAATAATATCATAATGTAAGCATGACTACTTTTGAAGCATATTAATGATAAAGGTATTTTATTATTCACTTCATTGACATAAAATAAGCATGCTTATATGTTATAGTTATATGACAAGTTTATAAGTTAAAAATGTCAATGTATATTTGTATAACTACCGAGATATAAATGCATCATGTATAAGTTGATTATATTGTTATATGAAGATAAGAATACATGTCTATTTTATTAGGGGCTATGTGTCTTTTTTGATATCACATGAATATATGATGAAGTATGATTACATTGAAGTTTGTTAACTATAAATAATCTAGGAAAGTACATGATCGCTTTGTTAAATGAGACTGTGTATACAAGTGTGTACACTAAAGATGCTATAGTTTTCCCTTGATTACTTGAGTGTAATTGTAATTAATTATGTGCATATGTAAAGCCTTCACAAGATTATAGTGTGATGAAAATATCACAAAAAAGGGATTGTAAAACATGTATGTACATATATGATCACAAAAGCATGCAGTTAAGCATATATGATTATAAAGTATACTTCAAGGGTAATTATGTTACGAGCATGTTCATACACATCGTAGATTAAAGAAAATCAATAGAGTATGATGTTATGTATCATCATAATAGATATGTGAAATAGTTACATGATTTAAAAAGATTACAAGTACAAAATACTAATACTTAATTGTGCTTAAGATAACATGTTTATAGAAAATTTATACATGTACAAGTATATGACCTCATGCTCATAGATATACAAAAAAAAATATATATATATATATATATATATATATATATATATATGAACTTCTAAATGCATATGATGAGAAAAGGGCAAAGTGTAGAAAAATAATACCCAACAGTGCACATAATCACATTTTTATAGAAAGTTTACACATGTGCATGTATATGATTTCTTTGTTTATAGTTACACAAGAGTATACATATGCCTAAATGAATATGATTGAATATAGTAAAGATAAATTAAAAAGATTATATTGCCTGCATCTAAGTTTAGGTTGTGCATAAATAGGCATGCCTATAAGGTAACTTATAGCTACTAGAGTATAAATGCGACCCTGTTTGGGTCTGCTTGAAAGCTAAAGTATAGTTGAACCTGTTTAAGTCATAAAGTACAGTGTAACTTGACCCTATTTGGGTAATATTATTATAGACATGGTCCCGTTTGGATCATAAACAACCTCATTTTTGTTGGAGCCAACCCGATTTTGGTCTGCATGACTGGTCTATTGTACAAATTTTTTCCCGTAAAGGGGCCATTGTTTATTACCTTCAAGTATATCATTTGTACGTTTGGTGCCACCGTTATAATAAGACAGTTTTGTACCTTTAGGTACTACAGTATAACCCATTATCCACTTCATTAGAAAAGTGTAGGCTTAATTCATAGTAAAATAAAAATATCATATTGTGATAAAAGGTTAAAGAAGTATAATAGTTCTTATATTGAACTTTGTATGATTCTTATATAAAATATCTACGTTGCATATGGAAATTATGATAATAAAAGAGATTGCATTTTTTTATATGCACTTTTACTACATATAGTATCGCATGTACATATTAGAATAACAAGCTAGATACATAAAGAACTTGTGTATGAATAATTATGTTGGTGAAAGTACATTCTTTATAATTATATGTTATTTTCTTGAGGTTGATAAATGATGCATGTGCCTCTCATATATGAAAATGATGAAATTTTGGATGTCATTTCATAGTGTTTCCTATACTTAGGAATATAAGATATAGGTATTGTTATGTGTATAGTAAAGTTGTTCAATAATGATATTGGCTATTATGTGTTCCTTATAACCACATGCTTCTTACTTAATTGAGCAATAATATGAGAATTATGTGTGATTCCTTACTGGTTATTATTTGATGAGTTATGATCCTATAAGCTTGGGTAAGTATTGCATACATGAAATAGGAGTAAATTAGAATGTCAGTGTAATAGTAAAATGGAATGGCATCTAATTATTAAAGAGAATGGTATGATAATGATAATACATGAATTAAGTACATAAGATATATTTGTATATGCTTATGTGTCTTGGAGATTATTAATATTTTGTCTATACATAGGGATTCAATTTTATTAACTTAAAGTTCTATGATTTTCAAATGAATTCTATGAACATAGATTGATATTATCATGCCTTTAAGAAAGTTAAGTAAAATATAGTGATTAATTGAGTTTGAAATAAAGGAACTCAAGAATTATAATTGAGGTATGTGACTATTTGTTGAGTAAATGATAACTAAGGGGAACTTCTATAAGTGCTTGTCTTTGAATACAATAATAGTTAAGAATGTAAATAATTTCAAAAGTTTATGATCTGAATAATGTAATGTCAAATGATTGGATTTCTATGCTCAAAGATATGCTTTGTGTGTGTGCATTTTGACAACGTTCAAAGAGGTCGTTTGCATGTTTATGATCCCCACTAAGCTTTATATTTTAGCACGGGTGTTTTATCTGTGTAGGTTACAAGAAAGGATTTTCTTCTCAAGGCTAATATATGCAGTAGGACGGCCAACACAAGTTAGAGAGATAGAGACTGAAAGTATAGACCTTGATTTGGATTCTTTTGGTTAAAATTTTTTGATGGCATTAGAAATTGTGTAGGTATAAATGCTTAATAGTTGTATTTTATAATATGCAAAGAGACTCTAAAACTACAGAGTAAAGTTTTTAATAGATAAGTATTTATGTTGGATTATGTTTTATATTAAGATATTTGTATAATTTTGATATGGAATAATAGTGTAGAAAAGCATGTTTAATGATCCGGGATAAAGTGATATAGCTAGGTTATAGGATAGGGATGCTACAATACACATACAAAGTATGATCTTACTCCCACATGCCACATACAAAATACAAGAATTTATCCCCATTGTTGTGTAACTTTGCCTAAATCCAGCACCTGTCCCTTCAAGTACCAACCTATATCATTTAAAACCTGCGCACAACAAATAACTATATGCTAAGCACATATAGTGATTAGCAATGGATACCCAACTAACAAATTTCACAATTACAAGTATATTGGCTTAAAATTTTCATAATATCCTTACTTAATGCTTATTGCTTTTTTACTTTACACATTTTCATTGTTAACAACTTAAATTTATTTTCAATTTCCTAATTAACCCTTGATTCCTTCTTATTACTATTTTTTACCTTTGCTTTTCTCGTTCTTCAACTTTTCACGTAAATCACATTTTTGTCCCTAAACTTTCATTCAATCTCCGTTTACATTTTAATTTTTTTATGTAATGATAAATTACCATTTAACCTTTATTGACCTTATTTTTCTACATTTTCATCATTTTTACCTATAATTATTTAATACTACATTTTATCTTAGAATTTCTCTTTTAACTCTTCAAATTACCATTTAATCCTTATTACCACCTGTTTAACTCTTTTCCTCACTTATTTCCCAATTAGGTTGAAAATTACAATTTAGTCCATAAACTTCCTTTTTAACACATGGTTATTTCTTACTAATTTTGCTCTTTTTGTTTTCTTTTGGTCTTTATTCCATTTAGTCCCAAAATTTACACTTTAGTCCTTATATTTTTCCTATATAGTGGCAAATTATGGTTTGGTCCCTAAAACTTTTCTTAATTACATTTTTACCCTTTTAGCCATTTTAACTCTTTTAACCACATTTTCAATGTTAATTTACATTTTTACCCTTAATTTCTCACTTAATTACATTTTTCCCTTTTAATTGTTTAATTACATTTTTCACTTTATTCATTATTTTATCACATATGTAACATTTTTATACATAATTTACCATTCAGTCCTTATTTTCTTGCATAATTACATTTTTCCCCTTATAGTGCCTAGTGAAAACCCTCGAACCAGATATACAGGATAAGGACTCCAATGATATAAATGAGCTAAAGTGACCACTTGGCATGAATATACTACTCGAGAATGTGTAGGGGTCACTATCCACTATAATTTTTATCATCTTTCTAGGCATCTATTATTGTTTTCTTTCTATATTGGATTGTGTTTTCAATTTAGCTATCAATGCTCTATCTAATGCAATTCTCTATTTACATTATTGTAATAGTAATGATGTCACCATCTTTTGGCTCAAGGCATCCACTACCACTTTTGCTTTACCTTGATGATAATTAATTATGCGGTCATAGTCTTTGAATGATTCCAACCATCTACGATGTCTCAAATTGAAGTCTTTTTGTGTAAGCAGATACTTGTGACTCTTATAATCCATATAAATCTTACATATTTCTCTGTATAAGTAGTGCCGCCATATCTTTAAAGCTAAAACTACTGCTGCAAACTCTAGATCACATGTAGGGTAGTTTTATTCCTGAGGCTTCAATTGCCTCGAGCCATATACCACAACCTTACCATCTTACATCAACACACAAACCAATCCATTTCTGGAGGTATCACTATACATAAAATATTCTTTATCAGATGTCGATTGAGTAAAAACTGGGGCTTCTGTTAACATCCTTTTCAATCATTCAAAGCTCATTGACATTTGTCAGCCCATTCAAACTTAACATCATTTTGAAGTAATCTAGTAAGTGGTGAGGCAATAACTAAAAATCATTTCATAAAGCTGCGATAATACCCAACCAAGCCCAAGAAACTCCTCATTTTTTGGTACATTTTTTGGGTGACTTCCAATTAACAATGGCTTCCACCTTTTTTAGATCTACTCTAATGCCATATGATGATATAATATGCCTAAGAAAAGAAACCTCCTTAAGCTAGAAATCACATTTGCTTAGCTTAGCATATAACTATTTCTCTCACAGTCTATAACACAATTCTCAAATGTTTTGCATGTTTCTCTTTATTTTGAGAGTAAACCAGTATATCATCAATGAACACTACTCCAAACTGGTTTAGCTAGGGTCTAAACACCATATTCATCAAATCCATGAAAGTTGTTGGAGCATTAGTTAACCCAAAATGCATAACAAAAAATTCATAATGGCTATATGGGGTTCTAAAATCAGTTTTCGGGATGTCTTCATCCTTCACTTAAAGTTGATAATATTTTAATCGTAAGTCAATCTTATATAACATCCCAACATCTTTTAATTAATCAAACAAATTTTCAATTTGAGTTAGGGGATATCTATTCTTCATTGTCACATTAATTGTTGAGCTATCTGTAATCGATACACATCCTTAAGGTGCAATCTTTCTTTTTAACAAACAACACTAGTATGCCCTAAGGAGACACACTAGGCCTGATAAAACCCTTATCTTATAGTTCTTGCAATTGAACTTTCAACTCCTTCAGTTTTAATGGTTCCATTCTATATGGTGCCCTGGAGATGGGAGCGGTTCCTAGTAAAGTTTTTATGGATAACTCGACTTCTCTTTTAGGTGGGAGACCAAGTATCTCCTCTGAAAACACATCAAAAAATTCATTAACAACCAGTATGTCTTGAAGATGTACTTTTTCTCTCTTAGAATCAAGCACTAAGGCCAAAAATGCTTCCCAACCATTCCTAAGGAAATGTCTAGATGCATAGCTAATATGACGTTTGTTAAAAGTTTTGACCTAATACCTTAGACTATTAATTCCTTTCCCTTTTTATCTTTTAGCTTTACCATCCTTGTCTTACAATTCACTATTGCTTAATGTTTAGTTAACCAATCCATGCTTAGTATCATATCAAATTCATGGAATGGTAACTATATTAGATCAGCAGGAAATTCTCTCCCTTGAATCATGATAGGGCAATTCCTATGCATTTTATTCACACAAACATTATGGCCAAAGGGGCTAGTCATACATATATCAAAAACTAATTATTCCACATTTGTCATATTTTTACCCAGGTACCCAGTAAAATTATAATAATGAGTAGAACCCTGATTGATAAGCACATGCACATCAATGTTAAAAAGTGAGAAAATACCGCTATGACTTTTGGAGCATCTACTTCTTCATGAGCTTTCATTGTAAATTGGGTTAATTACGATGCTATGTATACCTGTCAGTGAATCCTTAACAGGCATGGGCAATTGACAAAAATTATACATGGGCTGGGGTAAAAACAAATACAACACACGAGAGAATGCATTTGCATCTTATTGCATACACGAAATCATTATTCATGCATAAGCATAGCATCGAGCATCATACTACATGTACAAGCCCCAACTGAATAGGGAAGTTGATAGGATATACATTAAGCATAGTAATGATATAACAATATGATACGTTTGCCCTTATTTAGAGATAAGGTCAAATGAAAATTGAGGAAAGAAGATAGTAAAGTAAGTACGAGATCAAAGATGATTGTGATAGACATAGAGGTATAGCAATGATAGTGTTGTGCATAAGTAAAGGATACAAGTATGAATTTTGAAGATGAAATTCCTTAAGGGGGAGAGATTTGTAAGGATCTAAATTGGCCCTAGTAGAATTTAAGGGCATTAGCATGTTATTAATAATTTATTAAGTCTAGATAGAGGAATTAAAAATAAGATAATATCAAGTAAACTAATGGTTTATTATGAAAAGGTTAAGATAGTCATTTAATATTGTTAAATATAGGGGTGTTATTGAAAAGAAAATATAGTTAAAGGGGTAAATTTTTGGATACAATTAAATATTGGGCCAATTGTAATAATATAATATGTATTTTAGGATGTAATTAAAAGAAGATATAAAGATTGGTGCCAATGTTGAAGAGAAAGTTTAAGTAGGGGTCAATTTATGACATGCAAATTGTATGAGGATTAAAGTAGATTTTGGTGGGTCATTGATGATGTCACCTTTCACTTTAGTCTCCATGCAAGCCTTGTATTTAAAGAAGTGCAGCCAGTCATACTATCAAGAAAAAGAAAAGAAAACATTTCTCGTCTATCTCTCAACCAAAAATCTAAAACTTAGCTTCTCTCTTTGCTAATAAAATTGGTAAAAAAAATTCATCCTTTCCCTCTTGTAAATCTGGCCACTTATCTTAAGTAAAACCTCCTTAATTAAATTGGAATGTATAGATGGAAGGCTAGATTAAAGAGGCTTACAAGAGTATAAGGGGACTAAAAGATTGGAAGATAAAGGAAGAGGAAGAAATAGGAGGATTTTGAAGAAGATTTGAGTTGCATGTTCAGGTTTGGGAACTTAATCTTCTTGCATGTGTTTTTCCTTAAGTGAACTATGTGATTACCATGTGACGTGAGAGCATTTTGACAAGTAACTTAAAATAAAACATCAATCTTTTATGTTTAAATGGACATGCAGGTAAGTTTTAAAATTCTAGGTTTAGGTTCACTTGACCTAGTTGCATTCTTTTGGTAGCATTATAGAAAAGATATTTAGATGATTATAATTGGGTTATAAAATAGACTTCCATACAAAGATTTCATAAGAGAAATGACATTCTAATTCTGCTTCTAAATGGGTCATAACCTAGCATGAAAATTAGATAAGTGCACAGTCCCATCCTCATGAACAGTCCTCAGTATTTGGACCATATATTTCAATCTAGAAGTGATATTGAGATTATTAATAATGTTATGAAAACTAGAAACATAAGGGAATAAAATTGCATAAGTAACCTAGCTTTAATTCTGCCTCTAAATAATTTCTATGATTTATTGAAATTTAGGTGAACTGTAAATTTAGATTCTAGAATAGTTTTTAGAAAAATTGAGATAACTTTGTGTACAATGATCAGAATAATGTAAGGTTAATTTATATGCAAAATGGACTTCTAATTATAAATTTCACATACATGAGCGAAATTTTAAAATTTTTAACCATTAGATCTGATCTTGCCATGAATACATGTTCCCTTGGGTACGATATTTGGGGTCTTAATCTATATTTCCCTATATTACTAGTCGATCAAGTATACTTGCTAGACATCGGTCAACTACTCTATATGCTTCTTGGTTATTACTTTCACACATATCACCCTGTATGCAATCACTTATAGTATAATCCATTTGCATAATTATCACAATAATAAATTTACCTTTTAACTAAATTATTAAATTGAATAAGATCATTTCAAAATCACTACTTACTATATTATGCTTTACAACTGTTTTACTCCTTACAAACCACTTAGTACAAAATGAAAATACAAAGGCAAAAGCAAAATGATAGCATCTTCATACTTTGACTCTTCCTAGTGTTAGCCCGGTCACTGTAGATCTCACCTCTGATAGAGAGTCTGAACTTGAGTACCTATATGGATAAAACTCGTGCTAATCTTTACAACTTAGTGGGGAGCAGTCAATATGTGAACAAAAACTCATAGTAGTCATTCCCAAGCACACAAATATGTTGGAATTTAACGGTTACATGCATCACATACATGAGCGAAATTTTAAAATTTTTTAACCATTAGATCTGATCTTGCCATGAATACACAATATAACTATATGAGAATAAGAAAAATCACCTTTGATTTTTGTTGAACAGTTGATTTTACTTCGCACCGGGTTGTCGCAAACCACAGTGTCCAAAATCGAACACCTCCAATGAGTAATCCACACTAGAGAGGGGTAAATTGAACCAACAAATTGGTGTTCAACTAGGGCTGGCCGAAATTCCAAGAAGCTAGCTTGGAGTTGGCACAAAAAGGAGAGAGACAATAAAGAAAAAGACTTTCCTTTTGTTTTAATCACTTAACCCTAATTCTCATTAGTTGGCCTTTTATAGTTAGGTTAAAATTCCAACTCCTTAATGAGATTGGGCTCTTTAAAATTGCTGGAGAATTATTAATTGGGCCTCTAGAATTAATTATAATCATTTGGGCTTAATTAAATCCAATTTAATCATTTTCATAAAAGTCTATGCACAAAATCCACAAACTAGGCCCTTTGTGCATCTAATTGAATTTAAATACTCAAATGGATTCCAAATCCAACCAAATTAAGTATGTGAGTTTCATAACACTTATGTAACATATATAAATTAATTTGGTCCAAGAAAAAGCCCTCTAAGCCCTTTTGTATGGAGTTGGCGTGTGGCCCTCTTCTGGAGGGCTTCCTCCAACTTCTTCATTCCTTTGGCCCTTTATAATTTCTCCAATGGACCTATTAATTATTATATCAGTCCCATAACACTTATAGTAGTCTTATAACACTTATAAGATAATAATAATTAATCATAAAATACATTTATTTCAATTAGGTCCAATTTTGCAGAACATTTCTCAAAAGTTCCGCGGACAATTTTATTTGATCATAATTAATTAAACTCTTTAATTAATTATTATCTTATTCACTTCTCTACCTTCATAATAATATCAAATATTATTATCCTTGTTATTTTACCATTTTACCCTTTTCTCTATATGTGTGTGACCTATTGGGTTCCTGTCCATGTTGGCAGTATAAAATGTAATTGTGAGTTCTATTCAAAACTCATATGATTTAAACTCCTTTAAATCATCTTATCAATCCTTATTGATACTTTCGATACATCATTATACAAGTCATGATTGGCCTCTAGCTAGGCATCATGACTACCCAAATGTCAGGAAAGTCATGTGGTTTGACTGTACCCTTCCATAGAAACAGTTACCCTGCAATTACTCCTTTCACCACTCTTATCTCAATTAGATTCTGAGTATGGATTTCTGTCAACTCATATAAATCTAATTATATATGTTCTATTAATTTAACCATTGTTCCTAAAATACCCTTCACGGATCTCCATCAATCTTGGCATATTACTCTTGCCAGAGATTCTCTGAACAAGGCAATTATAGAATCATACGAGATAACTTCCCTTGTTAAATTTGGGATGGTGAATCCTTTGTCAATCACTCAACTATCTTCAAGTAGGTCATGATATACCCAATCTCTTAACTATGTTCACTCCCAGTTGGAAGTAATCAGTTTAGGAGTCAAAGTATACCACTTGCTACTTAAGATAACTTTGGTGATCTCAAGTCTACGGATACTTGCACAACCGCTATGAAGAGATTCCTCACTGACATAGATTTAATATCCATGTGAGGATTCTCTATGCAGGTCTCCAATGAACTTGTTCTTCCAACAAGCATTCACATGTTAGCTTTGATTATCTTTCATAATCACAGTTATCAGAACCACTGCCTGAACCATTCAAAAAGCATAACATGTGCTAGTCTGTCCGAATTAACAATGTCCTATCTTGTTAATTCTATGACTAGGGATATTTAGATATTAAGACATTTGCATGCAATAGACATCTCACATCATGAACACCTTCATGATTGCCTTTGCACTGTTTTTATAATATCTAGGACTTCATTTATTAATTTAAGATTTACAAACTCATGTATTCAAACATAGCATTAATAAATGAATGATGCCTTTTATTAAGAATATAAATTTCATACATATGAAAAACATCCCTATTACATGGGCTCTAGGGCATACTCTCTAACAATCTCCCACTTGCACTAGAGCCAATCACTCATATGTCTCAGACCCATGCTTTTTATATGGTGATAATGCTTAATCTGGGAAAGTGCTTTAGTGAGGGGATCCGGCACATTGTCATCTGTGGGAACCCTTTCTATTTTCACATCATTTCTAGCTACTATTTCCCTTATGAGATGGTAGCGTCTGAGAACATGCTTGGATCGCTGATGAGACCGTGGTTCCTTTGCTTGCGCAATGGCTCCATTGTTGTCACAATATAAAGGAATCGGATCAACAATGCTAGGCACCACTCCTAGTTCGGTTATGAACTTTTTGATTCATACTGCTTCTTTGGCTGCTTCTGAAGCAACAATGTACTCAGCTTCCATCGTGGAATCAGTAGTTGTTTCTTGTTTGGAACTTTTCCAACTAATTGCTCCTCCTCCCATTATGAACACATAACCAGATTGTGATTTACAATCATCTTTGTCAGATTGGAAGCTGGCATCTGTATACCCATTTACTTCCAAACTACCCTCTCCATATACCAAGAAGATATCCTTAGTCCTTCTCAAGTACTTAAGAATATTCTTGACAGCTGCCCAGTGTTCCTCTCCAAATAAACATTTGTCAGACTTAACATCTAGTTTGTCTGACATTGTCCTCTTCACATAAGCAGGACAACCCCATACTTTCATATGAGAAAGCATGGATTTCTTGTTATTCCACATCTCATATGGAGTAACATCAACCGATTTACTAGGAACTCTATTTAACATATAAACAGCAGTTTCTAGTGCATATCCCCAAAAGGACTTAGGCAAGTCCGCTCGGCTCATCATTGATCGAACCATATCTAATAGTGTCCGATTCCTCCTTTCAGATACACCATTGTGTTGTGGTGTATATGGAGGAGTCCATTGAGATAAAATCCCATTATCTCAAAGATAATCCTGAAACTCTTAACTTAAGTATTCTCCACCTCGATCTGATCTAAGTGATTTAAGACTTTTGCCAAGTTGTTTCTCTACTTCATTTCTGAATTCTTTGAACTTTTCAAATGCTTCAGACTTATATTTCATTAGATAGATGTATCCAAACCTGGAATAATCATCTATGAAAGTAATGAAGTAGGAGTAACCTCCTCTGGCATGTGTAGTCATTGGACCACATACATCTGATTGTATTAAGTCCAAAACCATTTTAGCTCGTTCTCCTTTACCAATAAAGGGAGCTTTTGTCATTTTTCCCAATAAACAAGATTTGCATGTATCAAATGATTCATAATTAAATGATCCCAAATCACCTGAATTGTGCAATTTGGTCATGCATTTTTCATTTATATGGCCTAAACGACAATGCCATAAGTATGAGGTATTTAGATTATCATGTTTCATTCTCTTGGTATCCATATTATGTACTTCTTTAATTAAATCAAGAACAAATATACCATTCTCAATGATAGCTTTTGCATAAAATATATTGTTCTTAAAAATGTAACAACATTTATCCTTTAAAGAAATATCATAATCGTTCATTAAACAACTGAAAGAAATAATACTTTTGGACAAAGGTGGAACATAATAACAATTATTTAATTCCAGTACTAATCTACTAGGAAGAGGCAAATAGTAAGTCCCCACAACTGTTGTAGAGATGTTCTGTCCAGTAGCTAACTGCAAACATATCTCTGCCTTTCTAACTCTTCTAAAGCTTCTAAGCCCTTGTAGATCATTACATAAATGAGATCCACATCCGGTATCTAATACCCAAGATTGTTTTGAAGCAATAGAATAAGTATTAATTTCAATCATATGAATACCTGAAGTAGAAGCATCAGCTTGCTTCTTCTCCTTGAGAGAATCTAGATAGGCCTTGCAGTTACGCTTCCAATGACCATCCTTTCCACAATGGAAGCAAGTTCCTTTGGGATTCTCTTTCTTGGCAACCTTCTTCTTAGAGATCCCACCATTCTTTAGCTGCGCCTTGGTTATCTTCTTCTTTTTCTGCTTCTTGCCTTTAGCAGAAGTGACAACCATGACACTTTTTGGATCCTTCTTAAATGATCCATCAGCTGTCTTGAGCATATTGATCAACTCAGGAATGGATACTTGGATCTTGTTCATGTTGAAGTTAAGCACGAAAGGTGCATAACTTGGAGCCAACGAGTACAAGATTAAATCTATGTATAGATCATTATCCATAACATAGCCAAGTCTACTCAAATGCTCAATATACCCATACATCTTCAATGCATGAGTAGCAGCTGAAGTGCCTTCCACCATTTTGCAGCTAAATAGAGCTCGAGCAATCTCAAATTGCTCAGTTCTAACTTGAGAAGAATAAAGCTCCTCTAGATGCAAAATGATGGTTCTAGCATCCATCATTTCATGTTTCTTCTGAAGCTCCGAGGACATAGCACCCAGCATCAAACATGCTGCTGTTTCACTATCCTCCATGTATTTTCGATAAATTCCTTTGATCTCATCAATGGCATCATTTGATGGAAGTGGTGGTGGATCTTTATCCAAGACATAGTGGATCTTTTCAGCTCTGAGAACAATTCTCACTTGCCTGATCCAGTCAGAATAGTTGTTGCCAACCAGCTTGTTATCCAAGATTGATCGTATATTAATGTTTGATGTGCTCATGATGATGACCTAGATGTGAAAAAGAAAAGATATGAGAGTATGTTCATCTATATATGTATGCATTAATAAGGTCTTTAATTAATCCATTTACTCCCACTATTTTATTGCGAATTAATAACCCTCACTATATAATCCGAGAAAACCCGATGGTTTTCTTAGTGGGCCAATATCCAATCCTTGATATGTAATTTGACCTTGACTGTGGTTAACAAGCCAAATTCCATACCCTTAAAAGGTAGGTATCCCTATACCAATTGTGTCTCTACACAACTATTGGATCATTAGGTTATCAACTCTTGATGCATGCATATCATATATGCATTCCCTAATCTTGCCTCTAGAACCACTAGCCTTGACTGTGGTCAACAAACTAATGGGTTAGCTAAGATGACCCATTTAACTAGATTTGAACATATTCGATATAATGTGAGCTTGACTGTGGTCAATAACCCACACTATAAAGAACTCTGGTTCTCCTTAAATTAATGGAAGGCTTATATACCTTAGTATTTATTTGAGGGTTTTAGTTAATTAAGTCTCATCATACATGATTGGCATACATTGGTATGCATCCTATATCTATCACATAAATATAAGCATACAAATATGGTATAGTTATGGACTTCACTACATTGATTTCCCCGAGCCAAGAGGGATAGAAAACCTTTTTGCATGCATGTGTTCTTGTCTTAATAATCAATCCAATTGATTATTAATTAATTATAAATTGATTATTTAATTAATTAATCATATTAAATAATTAAAAGAATCAATTTTGGGCTTAAAACAAATGTAGGCCGAAACCCACAGAAGAAAAACCCTAACTGTGTTCACACACAAACTAGTTTTGTGTCTTTTGGACCATTTGGGCCTTTTGGAATAAGCCAAGCCCATTCCAGCCCTTAAAAACCATTAATAAACTTAATTAATGTTTATAATATTTAATTTAAATCAGCTCCTTGGGCCCACCAAGTCATTCACTAATTTAAACCAAGCCCGTAAACATAATTAAGCCCATTAAGTGGTTTTAATAAATTAAAATTAATCAAATTAATTTAAGGCCCATTTTAATTAATCCAATTAATTAAAAACACTTTAATATATCATATATATCAGATTTAGAAGATCAAAAGTCGTTCTAACCAAGAACACATCAAGAACACACGAAGAACACCAATTTATCGAACTTTTCGACTAAACTAGTTTTCATGCAAAACTTGTTCAATTTTAATTCCGTTCGATCTTACGGCTTAATATCACATATTAAACACATAAAATATCATCCAAATGATTTTTAAATGGATCCATAAGAAATTAAATTAGAACAGCCCCTACATCACCTAGGGTTTCATGCCAAACTCTAATGGGTTTCACGCCAAACCCTAATCACAATCATTCAAAACTTTAATTTTTGTTTACACCAAATTTATTTAACATACAACCAGAAATCAATATTTCTCATTCATGAACAATCAAATCTAATATTTAAAGTTCATGAAGTAAATAACTCAAAACAAAACAAAACAAAACTTATTTCGCAGAAAAAAAAAAGAATTGTATATCCATGGCAAAACCTTGGCTCTGATACCATGCTGGAATTTAACGGTTACATGTTGTTAGTGTAAGACCTAGCCCCAATACATTGTTATAAAGCATTTAATTTAATAAATGAGGCATTTGTTTTATCTATTGTATTCTTGTACATATCAATTGATAGAACTATCCAAGAATATTGTTTCATTTTAAGTTATCATGTGTGAGGCACATGGTTGTAGACCTTGAAACAAATGAGACTTCATTCTAAATATCCCTAGTCAGTCATTGTTATGGGAATAACAAATGAATTAAGACTAGTATGCTCTCTCTGATAAGTTGAGTTCTATCTTACGGATCATAAGGACAAGAGTGTCAATCAGAGATCATAGATACATGTTTAGAACACGGTATCTGGATTACATCCACTCATGAGAACACTACATGGTATAAGTCATAAGTGTTTCTCATATGCAAGTTTTGTATCGGAGTTCTTAGACCTGAAATCTCTATGAAACTCTTTATGAATTACTGTGTACTTTGACATACACCTAACGTACTCGTAACAGAGTGACAAGTACGGGTATGATTGGGTATGCATTGATTCATGTTAGAGAGCATGAGAGAAGTGAAGGGATTACCCTTCTCTTTAAGAGAGAAAATATCATCGGCCACTTGATCAGTGAACTGAGAAGTGTATGGCCATACCGAGATGAAATAATGAGTAATCATTATTTATCTGAGAGTTCAGTGTCACTGGAATATCAAGAAAGGAATTAATATATATAAGGATAACAAGTTTCATGCCTTATATTAATTCTGATATTTATGGGGAAGGGACTGTGCAAAATTGCATTAGGTCACTAAATGCCATATGCATTTTCATTTAATTTGGAATGCTATAATATCTTGCTAGAGAATATATATAGCCTTTGAATTAATTTATTAATTCATTGCCAACATTAAATGGACCTATAGGATCGTACACAAAGCATTGGGCTTAAAATATTTAAATTGTGTATTGGGAATTAATTTGGACTTTTATTTAAAGTCAAATTAATGCATAAAATGGGTAAACAAATTTTTGCCTAAAACAGCTGTTTTAGGCAAATCTGTAAAAACAATTTTTTTTGCCTAAACAGCTAGCTGTTTTAGGCAAAACTGTCAAGCTGTTTTAGGCAAATCTGTTAAGCTACGATTTTGCCTAAAACAACTAGCTGTTTTAGGCAAATATGTGAAACAAGTTTTTTGCCTAAAATAGCTATGTTGAACTGTCTTTTTGCCTAAAACAACTTGCTGTTTTAGGCAAATCTGTTAACAGTTGGTCACAAGAGAAATTTGTTGGCAGGTGCTAGGTTTAATTTCAATTGATTAATTATCTATGTATAATTAAGTTCATTGAGTATTAAATCCTAATTTGTATTTAATCAAAATATAATACTTGAGAGGGAATTAATGTAGCCAAAATTCAAACTAAAATACTAGTAGAATTCGGCAACTATCACCTTAAATAAGTAAGTTTGTTTTGATTAAATGACTAATGCCATTTGAATTTAAATTCTAATAGAATTTAAATTAAGATATATCTCTTAATTAGGAAGTGATGGAGGGTGAAATTAACACTTAATTTTCGGCACTCACACTTGACCTAAATTAAGTGATATATATTAATGAATTAAATGAAAAAAGTGTATGCCGTTTTGCTATTTTTCTCTCCTGGACGAAATACTCAAGGGGAAAGAAATCTTTCTTGTTCCCTTGTGTTCTTGGGTTGAAACAGTAACCTAAAGGAAGAACAAGATCAGATCTTGTGGCTTGAAATCATTCCCATTGCCGAATACACAATCATAGAGCTAGCACTCTTGATTTTAAGCCATCTTTGCAAGTATGTGTGTGAGAATAGAGGGAGTGGCGTAAAGGCTGTTCCTTGGCATTGGTGGTGAAGATATAAGGTGGAAATATCCTTCTTGGTTGCTGGTCATCATCAAAATCAAGTTTTAAAGACATCTAAAGTTGTAAGTTTAATACCCTAAAATTGCAAGTTTCGATTCTTGTCATGGAATTGTATGGCATGTATGATAAAAATTTTTGTTTTTCCGCTGTGCTATCATCACATTCATACCATGTCATATTCCATCACAGCTCTTGAGTACATGGATGCCGTGTACTATATATGTGTATTCTATTAGACTAACCAGTCAAATAGTTTAGAACTATCATGGATGTTTACCATGATACCACTGATGGTATGAATGTGAGCTGTTTTAGGCAAAATTGTGGCGTAACAGATTTGCCTAAAATAGCTAGCTATTTTAGGCAAATATGTTGAACTATCTTTTTGCCTAAAACAGCAAGTTGTTTTAGGCAAATCTGTTAATAGTTGGTCACGAGAGAAATTTGTTGGCATGTGCTAGGTTTAATTTCAATTGATTAATTATCTATGTATAATTAAGTTAATTGAGTATTAAATCCTAATTTGTATTTAATCAAAATATAATACTTGAGAGGGAATTAAAGTAGCCAAAATTCAAACTAAAATACTAGTAGAATTCGGCAACTATCACCTTAAATAAGTAAGTTTGTTTTGATTAAATGACTAATGCCATTTGAATTTAAATTCTAATAGAATTTAAATTAAGATATATCTCTTAATTAGGAAGTGGTGGAGGCTGAAATTAACACTTAATTTCCGGCACTCACACTTGACCTAAATTAAGTGATATATATTAATGAATTAAATGAAAAAAGTGTATGCCGTTTTGCTATTTTTCTCTCCTGGACGAAATACTCAAGGGGAAAGAAATCTTTCTTGTTCTCTTGTGTTCTTGGGCTGAAACAGTAACCTAAAGGAAGAACAAGATCAGATCTTGTGGCTTGAAATCATTCCCATTGCCGAATACACAATCATAGAGCTAGCACTCTTGATTTTAAGCCATCTTTGCAAGTATGTGTGTGAGAATAGAGGGAGTGGCGTAAAGGCTGTTCCTTGGCATTGGTGGTGAAGATCTAAGGTGGAAATATCCTTATTGGTTGCTGGTCATCATCAAAATCAAGTTTTAAAGACATCTAAAGTTGTAAGTTTAAAACCCTAAAATTGCATGTTTCGATTCTTGTCATGGAATTGTATGGCATGTATGATAAAAATTTTTGTTTTTCCGCTGTGCTATCATCACATTCATACCATGTCATATTCCATCATAGCTGTTGAGTGCATGGATGCCGTGTACTATATATGTGTATTCTATTAGACTAACCAATTAAATAGTTTAGAACAATCATAGATGTTTACCATGATACCACTGATGGTATGAATGTGAGCTATTTTAGGCAAAATCGTGGCTTAAAATATTTGCCTAAAATAGCTAGCTATTTTAGGCAAATATGTTGAACTGTCTTTTTGCCTAAAACAGCAAGTTGTTTTAGGCAAATCTGTTAACAGTTGGTCACGAGAGAAATTTGTTGGCATGTGCTAGGTTTAATTTCAATTGATTAATTATCTATGTATAATTAAGTTAATTGAGTATTAAATCCTAATTTGTATTTAATCAAAATATAATACTTGAGAGGGAATTAAAGTAGCCAAAATTCAAACTAAAATACTAGTAGAATTCGGCAACTATCACCTTAAATAAGTGAGTTTGTTTTGATTATATGACTAATGCCATTTGAATTTAAATTCTAATAGAACTTAAATTAAGATATATCTCTTAATTAGGAAGTGATGGAGGCTGAAATTAACACTTAATTTTTGGCACTCACACTTGACCTAAATTAAGTGATATATATTATTGAATTAAATGAAAAAAGTGTATGCCATTTTGCTATTTTTCTCTCTTGGCCGAAATACTCTAGAGGAAAGAAATCTTTCTTGTTCTCTTGTGTTCTTGGGCTGAAACAGTAACCTAAAAGAAGAACAAGATCAGATCTTGTGGCTTCAAATCATTCCCACTTTTGATTTTAAGCCATCTTTGCAAGTGTGTGTGTGAGAATAGAGGGAGTGGCGTAAAGGCTATTCCTTGGCATTGGTGGTGAAGATCTAAGGTGGACATATCCTTCTTGGTTGCTGGTCATCATCAAAATCAAGTTTTAAAGACATCTAAAGTTGTAAGTTTAAAACCCTAAAATTGCATGTTTCGATTCATATCATGGAATTGTATGGCATGTATGATAAAAATTTTTGTTTTTCCACTGTGCTATCATCACATTCATACCATGTTATATTCCATCAGTGGTATCAGACAGTTCAACATATTTGCCATATCTCATAATCATGATATGCAGCTATGGCAAGCAAGATCCTAATGGATTTGAGCATGACTACAGGCGAAAAGGTCTCGTCATAGTCTACACCATGAGTTTGCTGAAAACCTTTTGCTACTAGTCTACCTTTGTAGGTCTTATCAGCTTTGAGGTTGAATAGCCACTTGCATTCAATTACCTTAGCACCTTTCGGTGGATCAACCAAGGTCCAAACCTGGTTAGCATACATTGATTGCATCTCGAATTTCATGGCTTCAATCAAAATTTTCGAGTCTGGGCTCTCAATAGCTTCTCGGTAGGTAGTAGGATCCTCACGATTTACTAACTCAATAGTGTCACTGTCAGTGATTAGAAATCCATATCTCTCAATCTCCTGACGTACCCTACCGGACCTTCTAAGTTCTTGTGTAATGGGTTCTTGTTCCACAACTGGTGGTGAACTTGATCCCATTTCCAAACCATCCTCTATAGGAGTTTGTAGTACTTGAATTTCTCCAAGTTCTACTTTACTCCCACTGTCTTTCTTGAGAAGGAACTCCTTTTCCAAGAAAACAGCCTTGCGAGCAACAAATACTTTGTTCTCGGCTTATGAGTAAAAGTAGTATCCCATTGTTCCTTTAGGATACCCTGTTGCGACCCTAGCAAGTGCACTAGATCGACAAGTAATAAAGTGGGGTATAGTTAGGACCCTCAATATAGTTAGTCTCAGTCGTGCCCACCTTCTGGATCTAAAACTCACTATTGGCCACGGCTGGGACGATTTGTCTCAGCCGTGGCACCCTTCTGTCTCTCAAAAAAATTTTAAAGGGACACGGCTGGGACAAATTGTCTCAGTCGTGCCCAACTACTAATTTGCCCTATTAAAATACTTTCTCTCCTCAAAGAAATCAACCTAACAACAACAACTAAAAACCAAACTTTTGACAAAATAAACAACACTAAACATGTTAAACTAGTAAGAAATTAAAGAGAAATCAAAAAGAAAAAAAATTGAGTTCAAGGATGAGAAAAAGTTCTGGGTTTAACAAGTCGCCAGCTCGAATTTCATAGCTCTCATGGATCATCTTTAAAAGTGAGGATCACTGATGCAGCCTCATACTTGGAATCGAGATATGGCTTCAATCGGTGACCATTTACCTTGAACTCTCTCCCATGACCTTCTTCCAGATGTTGGATGGTTACTGCTCCATAGCTAGAGACTTCAACAACCTCAAATGGTCCTTTCCACCTTGATTTCAACTTTCCAGGGAACAACCTCAGTCTGCTATCATAAAGAAGTACCTTCATTCCTGGCACAAATTCCTTCTTGGCGATTTTACGATCGTGCCACTTCTTCGTGTTCTCCTTGTACTCCTTCGCATGTTCATAGGCCCAGAATCGAATCTCTTCCAACTCGTTCACCTGCAAGGACCTACATTTTCCTGCATTCTCAAGATTAAGATTTAAGAACTTAGTAGCCCAATAAGCCTTGTGCTCCAATTCCACTGGTAGATGACAGGACTTGCCAAACACTAACATAAAAGGTGACATTCCTATTGGTGTCTTAAAGGCTGTCCTATATGCCCACAGAGCTTCATCTAGCTTAAGGTACCAATCCTTTCTAGATGCACTGACAGTTTTCTCCAATATGGCTTTTAACTCTCGGTTGGACACTTCAACTTGGCCATTAGCTTGGGCATGGTATGGGGTAGTGATTTTATGTCTGACTCCAAATTTTTTCAACAAGACCTTGAATTGGTGGTTAACAAAGTGCTTCCCACCATCACTAATGATAGCTCTCGGGGCTCCATAATGGGTGAATATGTTCTTCCTTAAGAATTCTAAGACAACATTTGCATCATAAGTCCTAGTGGCTACAGCTTCTACCCATTTACTCACATAATCTACTGCCACTAGGATATACTCAAACCCATAAGAAACCGGAAAAGGCCCCATGAAATCTATTCCCCACAAATCAAACATTTCAACCTCAAGCATATTAGTCAATGGCATCTCGTCTCTCCTAGTTATATTTCCCACCCTTTGACATCGATCACAAGTTTGAAGGAACAATTTAACATCATTAAATAAGGTGGGCCAATAAAATCCAGAAGAGAGAATTTTTGATACCGTTCTATTAGGTCCATGATGTCCACCAGCTTCTCCACTGTGACAGGCTTGCATGATTTCTACTTGCTCCTTCTTAGGAATACATCTTCTGAGAACTTGATCAGCACAAAGACGGAAGAGGTAGGGGTCATACCAGATGTAATGCTTCGCATCAGCTTTAAGCTTCTTCCTTTGCTGCCATGTGAAGTCTCTTGGTATATACCCTCCTGCAAGAAAATTTGCAACATCAGCGAACCAAGGTAAAGAAACTTCACAAACAAATAATGCACAAATTCATTCATCAGGGAATAAATCCGAAATCTCCCCTTTTTCAATATGATAATGTTCCATTCTAGACAGATGATCTGCTACATGATTTTCTGCCCCTATCTTGTCTTTAATCTCTAAATCGAATTCTTGCAATAGGAGTACCCATCTTATCAGTCTTGGCTTGGATTCCTTTTTGGAAAAGAGATGCCTTAGTGCTGCATGATCAGACCACACCACAATCTTCGCTCCTAATAGATATGGTCAAAATTTCTCAAATGCAAATACAATGGCAAGAAGCTCTTTTTCAGTTGTGGTAAAATTGACTTGAGCTCCTGTTAGAGTGTGGCTTGCATAATAAATAGCACAAAAGATTTTCTCTTGCCTCTGACCGAGCACTGCTCCCACTGCAAAATCACTCGCATCACACATTAGTTCAAAAGGCAAATTCCAATCCGGACATATAATCACCGGAGCTGAAATAAGCTTTTGCTTCAACAATTCAAAGGCCAATAAACATTCAGCATCAAAATCAAAAGGAGCATCTTTCATTAACAAATTTGACAAAGATTTCACAATTTTTGAAAAATCCTTTATAAACCTTCTATAGAAACCTGCATGCCCTAGAAAACTCCTTACTCCGTTTACATTGGTCGGTGGTGGGAGCTTCTCTATAACCTCTATTTTTGCCTTGTCCACCTCAATCCCCTTCTCAAAAATCTTATGCCCCAAGACTATCCCTTCCCTTACCATAAAGTGGCATTTTTCCCATTTTAGTACTAAGTTGGTCTTCTTACACCTACTTAACACTAAGTCGAGATGCTCTAAGAGCTCTCAAAGTCAAGCCCATATATTGTGAAGTCATCCATAAATACCTCCATAAATTTCTCTATAAAATCATGGAAAATTGCCATCATGCACCGCTGAAACGTAGCCGGCGCGTTGCACAAGCCAAAAGGCATCCTCCTATAGGCAAAAGTGCCGTAAGGGCAGGTAAAGGTAGTTTTCTCCTGATCTTCAGGGGCTATGGGGACTTGCAGATATCCCGAATACCCGCCTAAAGAATAATAGAACCTATTACCGGCTAACCTTTCTAACATCTGATCAATAAATGGCAATGGAAAATGATCTTTTCTGGTGGCATGATTCAATCTCCTATAGTTTATGCACACCCTCCAACCCGTGACCGTCCGAGTGGGGACTAGTTCATCTAATTCATTTTTCACTACTGTCATTCCCCCTTTCTTAGGGACACATTGCACCGGGCTAACCCATTTACTATCAGAGATTGGATAGATTATACCTGAATCAAGCAGTTTAAGTACCTCTTTCTTCACAACCTCTTGCATAGCAGGATTGAGCCATCTTTGGGGTTGAGCAACCGGTTTGCAATCCTCCTCCGTAAGAATCCGGTGTGTGCAGTAACTCGGATTAATACCCTTCAAGTCTGCTGTCTCCCATCCTATTGCTTCTTTGTGTTTTTTCAACACCTGGGCAGTGTTTCCTCTTCATCACCTGTCAACAAAGAAGAAATAATCACTGTTTTTTTTTCTCTTTCCAAAAATACATACTTTAAATGAGAAGGAAGAGGTTTTAGTTCAGATTTCAATTCTCCCTCTTGTAGAGTGATTTTCTCTTGCTTTGAATTTTCCTCCTCGCAGTCTTTCACCACAGCTGCTATTAGTTCTTTTTTTACTCCATCCAATTCTTCATTTTCCAAGGAATGCATCAAACTTGAATTTATTGGATCATTTAGCAGTACTTTTTCTTGCACTTCCTCTACACATTCGTCGATTTTGTCCATGAAGTAGACTGACTCTTCTAGGTCACTTGATGGATATTTCTGAGACTTGTTCATATCCACCACTAGTTCTTCATTGTTGAATCGAAGAGTCACCTTTTGCCCATGAACGTCAATCAAAGCCTTTGCAGTGTTCAAAAATGGTCTTCCCACGATAAGGGGTACTCTCCTGTCTTTCTCCATTTCCATGACTACAAAATCCACGGGAAAAATGAATTTTCCTACTTTTACCAGCAAGTCCTCAATAACTCCTTTTGGCCTTCTCACCGATCTATCTGCAAGTTGAAGTCGCATTCCCGTTTCCTTGAGATCGCCTAAATTGAGTTTCCTGCACATAGAATAAGGCATTAGATTAATGCTGGCTCCTAGATCACATAGAGCGTTTCCCATAAAAGTTTCACCAATTTCGCAAGGTAGAGTAAAGCTACCTGGATCTTCCAATTTCTCCAGAATCTTGTTCATTATAATTGCACTACAGTTCTCAGTGAGTTGAACAGTTCCATACCCTTCTAATTTCTTTTTATTAGAACAAGTTCTTTCATAAACTTAGCATAGTTGGGCATGTGTGCTAAGGCTTCAGCAAAAGGCAAATTAATATGCAATTTCTTAAACATTTCTAGAAACCTAGCCAATTGCTCATTCTTTTTCTCCTTCCTAGCTACAGCAGGAAATGACAACCTATTGATATCAAGATCCTCTATGGTTGGATTCACAACACTTTTTCCCTTGTCATTCCTTGGAGAATCCATATCTACCTCTACTCTAGAGTTAGAACTACTTACCTTCCGTGTCGGTTCCTCCAAGTCAGTTGATGAAGTTGGTGATCTACCTCTTTCTTCCTCCCGTGCTGCTTCCTTGCCACTTCTCAAAGTGATTGCTTTGGCCTCCTCCTTGGGATTGCGATCCACATTTGAAGGAAATGTCCCCGGTTGTCTGTTTGAAATGGAAGTTGCAAGTTGACCCAATTAAGTCTCCAAATTTCTCATTGAAGCATCTTGATTTCGGTTCCATTGCTCTTGAGATTTCCACCTTGAATCTTGACTCGCCATGAATTGTTGTTGGCTATTCATGAAACTAGCAAACATGTCTTCTAAATTTGGCTTCTTTTTTTGAATGGTTGATCTTGATTGAAATCCCGGTGGATGGTATGGTTGAGGATGATTAGAGTTTTGCCCTTGATGGTGATGATTTGGTGGATAAGGGACTTGGTAGTGATTGGTGGCTTGTGGTTGGTGGGGCTGAGCTTGACTATGATAGGCATTTGAGTGGTAAGGTGCTCTTGGTTGTGGTTAAGAAGATGAAGCTTGTTGATTCCCATCCTTCGAACAGAAATTTGGGTGATTTCTCCATCCCGGATTATATGAATTGCTGTAGGGATCATTCCTTCTAAAATCGCCCAATGCATTTACATCTCCTACCACTCCTCCTTCTTGGACAACTTGCTCACTTTCACACGGTCCACTCCCTTGATTTACTGTAGCCACATTTTGAACTTTCAAACCACTCAACTCCTTTTTTACCAATTCTAGCGGTGCTTTTAACAGTGCTACCTCATCCACATTGTGTAAACCCTGTCTCCTTGGAACTGATCTAAGGGCAGTCCATTGAGAATCATTTGCCGCCATCTCATCCAACAACTGAAAAGCGTCCTCAGGCAGCTTGTTCAAGAAAGATCCTACTGATGCTGCATCTAATAATGACCTTGTTTGGGGTGTAACTCCAGCATAAAAGATGGTCATCAGTTGGTAGACAGCTATTTCATGATGTGGACAACTTCTCAATAATCTTCTAAACCTCTCCCATGCCTCGTGAAAAGGCTCTTCATCATCTGATGAAAACTCATGATGTTATTTCGGATGCTTGCAGTCTTTGTTGGAGGAAAGAATCTCATTAAAAACCTTTCTTGCATTTGATCCCATGGTCCATATTGACTGACGTGGTAACATTTGTAACCACTCTCTTGCCTTGCCAATCAATGTGAATGGAAATAGCTTCAACCTCACTGCATCCGTACCAACACCTGAAATTTGAACGGTGTCACTCACTTCCAGAAATATGTCGATATGCTGGGCTGGATCCTCTACTTCTGAACCAGAGAACTGATTCCTCTGTACCATGATAATGGTGGCTGGCTTGAGCTCAAATTGTACTCCTCTTGGTAATACAATTGTTCGGTGATCTTCATTCCACCCTGGCACAGCGTAGTCTCTTATGGTCCTCTGCCTAGGCATTTCTTCTCTTCTTGCCCCTGGCATTTGTTCATGTGCCCTCGGCACTTGTTCATTCTCGGGAGGAAACTCATCAAGAGGAGGATCGTGCTCCATCTCGTTATCTCTATTATCCCTCCTTCTTTGGTGTAGAGTCCTCTCGATTTCAGGATCAAAAGGCAGTAATTGCTCTTGTCTTGTTCTATTCATGCACCAATTTCACCTGAAAAGAATCAAGAAAAACAAAATAAGGAAAAGAAAGCACATACAAACAATAATCACAGCTTACTAACAACGCCAATTTCCCCGGCAACGGCGCCAAAAACTTGTTGCGACCCTAGCAAAGTGCACTAGATCGACAAGTAATAAAGTGGGGTATAGTTAGGACCCTCAATATCGAACCCAAGGGAAATTTGTGTGTGTAGACTGTGAGGATTAATTGTATGCTAAAGAATTCCCATTTGTTTGTGTGTATGAATTGTTGATTTATGTAATGTAACTTAAAAACCTAAGTATGTAAAATAGAGAAATTTAAATTCAGTGTATTAAATTCTGAAAAATTAGCAAATGTAAATATCTATAAAAATAAGCGTTACTCGGGTTCACTTATCCACCCCATACCCAAATGTGAATAAATTTTTTACATAAAAGTATACATGAATGAACTCGGGATAACCCTCTTAACCCAAGCTTCCCATTCCGGAGCCAGCTATTCTAGTTGCTAAACTTCCCATTCCGGAGCCAACTCAACAACTAGCCTATGCACGGGTCTAACATCCTAAGTTTGGTTTGCCTTCCCATTTCGGAGCCAAACAACCCAAATCTAATCCATTTCACTCCACACTCTAGTCTTAGAATCACAATTACTGCACATTTAGAATCCCATTCCGGATCCGTCTAAAATAATACAGCATTTATGAAGGAAAAACTGAGCAAGATTAAACATGGACTTCAATCCACTAGACTTAATACACATTCAAAGATATATGATAAACATCATTCATCCATGTATGAAAATTAACTCAATAGATTGAAAACCCATGAAATATAAATAAGTAACAGCAAAATAGACCATTCATTCATGTAAAAATCAAAATATGCTCAATATTCACATTGTGAGTAGGGGATTCAAAGCTCCCCCAAGCAACAAAAACAACTACTCACTATCCATATTGTAAAAACTTAACAAAGTAAGAGTGAAAACTATAAAACCCATTTAAAGCTGAAGATTTGAAGTTGATGAAGCTCCTCCTCTTCTTCTCCAAACAACAACTTGATTGTAAGCAGTAATCTTCAAGCTAGAGACTAAAACTATAACTATCTTTGTGTTCTTGAAGTAAAACTAAGTTAAAAGTGTAATTTTTACAAGTAAAACTCAAAATCTAAGGATGAAAAAACCCACCAAGTATGAAAAACAGTGTTTTCTACTCTACCTAAACACTCTAAGCACGAAACACTATAAAACAAAAAAAAAACCCCCTAAGTAGAAAATTTCGTAGCTTTTATAGACCTGCCCAAGAGGCCATGGCTGGGACACTTTTGTCTCAGCCGCGATAGAAAGAATGGGCACGGCTGGGACAGTTTGTCCCAGCCGTGTCAAGCTTCTAGATCAAGAGTGCTTCGCAGGCTGCCATGGCCACGGCTGGGACACTTTGTCTCAACCGCGACCTTTAATGAAATGGCACGTTTTGAAATATGCAATAGCCACGGCTGGGACAATTTGTCTCAGCCGCGACTTTTAATGAAATGGTGTGCTTTGACTCCTGGATTTGGCACGGCTGGGATGAATCGTCTCGGCCGTGACTAATGGTGAAACGGTGCGCTTTGCCATCTGCACTGGACACGGCTGGGACATTTTGTCTCAGCCATGCCTTAGTAAAATTTTCTGCAAAAAGTAAAATTTCAGACAAATAAGCACCTAAAAATTTTAAATTAAGCAAAATAACTAAAATATAAATAAGAAACAATAATGTAGTCTTAAACATTAAAAACAAGCAAGATGAGACACTAAAAAACATAAAATTATCCAGAAAATAAAAACTAAAAACAAGATTATCATACCCCACAAACAAGCAAACACTGGATTTTGACTCTAGTTTGTCAGATGTTAATTTCTTAACATGTGCTTCACAGCCCCAAATCCTGAGAAAAGACATATTGGGTTCTTTCCCAGTCCATACCTCAATGGTGTCTTCTCAACTACTTTAGTTGGAGTACGGTTCAATAGAAACGCAGCAGTTTCTAATGCATAACCCCAAAAAGAGATAGAAAGATTAGCTTGACTCATCATAGATCAAACCATGTCCAACAGAGTTCGATTTCTCCTTTCAGACACACCATTCCATTGAGGTGTTCCAGGAGGAGTGAGCTATGAAATAATACCACACTCCTTTAGGTGACTGTCAAACTCTTGGCTTAAGTATTCGCCACCTCGATCTGATCGAATGGCTTTTATACTTTTGCCAAGTTGATTTTCTACTTCGTTCTTAAACTCTTTGAATTTCTCAAAAGTTTTAGACTTGTACTTCATTAGATAGACATAGCCATATCTACTGAAGTCATCTGTGAATATCACAAAGTAGCTAAAACCACCTCTATCATGTGTACTTAAAGGTCCACATACATCGGTATGTATTAGTTCCAATAAGCCATTAGTCCTCTCACCTCTTTTATTAAAAGGACTCTTTGTCATTTTTCCATGCAAACATGGCTCGCATGTGTCATAAGACTCTAAGTCGAATGACCCAAGTACTCCAGTTTTGTGGAGTCTTGAAATGCGTTTTTCGTTTGCATGTCCTAAACGACAATGCCAAAAGTAAGTAGGGTTCAATTCGTTTGATTTAACCCTCTTTGTATTAATGTTGTATATTGACTCTTTATTTTGTAAATCAAGGATATAAAGGCAATTTTGCAACATGGCATTGCCATAAGAAATGCCTTGGCGACGAATATAAGCATTGCCATTTTTAATGACAAAATCAAATTCATCATTACCCAAACATGAAACTGAAATAATGTTTCTGCTCATAGCAGGCACATAATAACAATTATTCAAAACAATACAAAGTTCGGAAGGTAAAGTGAGGTGATAGTCGCCTATCTCCATGGCAGTAACTCGTGCTCCATTCCCCACACGGAGGTCCACTTCATTCTTCCCAAGTAACCGCCTATTTCTTAGCCCCTGCACATTTGAACAAATGTGAGAACCACAACAGGTATCCAATACCCAAGTGGTAGAAATAGAAAGGTTAATTTCAACAAAAAAAATACCAGAACTGGACGCCTTGGCTCCATTCTTCTTTTGTTCTTCCTTGAAGAGAGCGCAATTCTTCCTCCAATGCCCTATCTTGTTGCAATGGAAGCAAGTGCTCTCACTCTCTTTGAGTTTTGGCGCCTTGGGCTTGGATTGGGCTTGAGGTGCACTCCCAACTGACTCGGGTTTTCCCTTTCCCTTTCCTTTTCCCTTAGCAAGATTAAATGAGGTCTTATTATAATCCCACAAACCGAATTAATATCCCTTTAAATAATTCGTGTTAGTGATTTGATGTGGGCCAAGATCCACTTTTCACAACAACTTATTAGTCAAGCTGAGCCTGTACACCTAATAAGTTAAGTTACTTAGGTAGAAAAACTCCAATCATGTCTCGTACATGACTCTTGGATCAAATGGGCTAACATCTTAAGATGTTATAGCACAAACCCATTTATTAGTTGTCTAGGTCTAGGCATCCCTTTCCATGATAAGTCCAACCTACATTCACAACCCATGCCTCACAAAGATAATCGGGCGCATCTAGGACTCCTAGTCTACGTGACCGATGATCGATGCCTTGACATGTTTTGAATTAGGAAGGCAACTTTGTGACTTACTATTTTAGGGATTAATTTTATTACGGCTTACATGGCATACGCTTTGTCATCCATACATAGCATGCATATATAAATAATTGCATAAAGTAAAGCATGACAAACATGGGCCCAAAAACCAAAGAGGAAAGGGACAACATGAGTAGAATCCCATATGCATCTGCTATTGGATCTATCATGTACGCTATGTTATGTACTAGATTGGATGTTGCTCATGCACTGAGTATAACCAGTAGGTTTCAGCAAGACCCCGGTGAGAAGCACTGGTCTGCTGTAAAAGGGATTCTGAAGTACCTGCAAAGGACTAAGGATCACTTCTTAGTGTATGGTGGTCAAGAAGAGCTCGTCATACAAGGTTATGCTGATGATGCTTTTCAGACCATCACTCAGGATTCTAGATCGCAATCTGGATTTGTTTTTGTTTTGAATGGTGGTGCTGTCAGCTGGAGAAGCTCAAAGCAAGAAACCATTGCCGACTCAACTACCGAATTTGAGTATATTGCAGCAAGTGAGGCTACAAAAGAGGTTGTTTGGATTAAAAATTTCATTTCTAGACTAGGAGTGGTCCCAAGCATCCTAGATCCATTAAAAATTTTTTGTGACAACAACGGGGCCATAGCAGAGGCCAAGGAGCCCCGGTCACACCAGAAATTAAAACACATACTCAGGAGGTACCACCTGATCAGAGAAATCATTGATCGTGGGGACGTTAAGGTTAGCAAGATAGCAAGTGAAGACAATGTAGCACATCCTTTTACAAAACAATTGCGTCCAAATCTGCACGAAGCTCATTTGAGAGCGTTCGGTCTTAGGGCTATGCCCAATTGGGACTAGTGCTAGTGGGAGATTGTTAGTGTAAGCCCTAGCCCCAATACATTGTTATAAAGCATTTAATTTAATAAATGAGGCATTTGTTTTATCTATTGTATTCCTGTGCATATCAATTGATAGAACTATCCAAGAATGTTGTTTCAGTTTAAGTTATCATGTGTGAGGCACATGGTTATAAGACCTTGAAACAAAAGAGACTTCATTTTAAATATTCCTAGTCAGTCATTGTTATGGGAATAACAAATGAATTATGACTAGTATGCTCTCTCTAATAAGTTGAGTTCTATCTTACGGATCATAAGGACAAGAGTGTCAATCAGAGATCATAGATACATGTTTAGAACAATGTATCTGGATTAGATCCACTCATGAGAACACTACATGGTACAAGTCATAAGTGTTTCTCATATGCAAGTTTTGTATCGGAGTTCTTAGACCTGAAATCTCTATGAAACTCTTTATGAATTACTGTGTACTTTGACATACACCTAATGTACTTGTAACAGAGTGACAAGTACGGGTATGATTGGGTATGCATTGATTCATGTTAGAGAGCATGAGAGAAGTGAAGGGATTACCCCTCTCATTAAGAGAGAAAATATCATCGGCCACTTGATCAGTGAACTGAGAAGTGTATGGCCACACCGAGATGAAATAATGAGTAATCATTATTTATCTGAGAGTTCAGTGTCACTGGAATATCAAGAAAGGAATTAATATATATAAGGATGACTAGTTCCATGCCTTATATTAATTCTGATATTTATGGGTAAGGGACTATGCAAAATTGAATTAGGTCACTAAATGCCATATGCATTTTCATTTAATTTGGAATGCTATAATATCTTGCTAGAGAATATATATAGCCTTTGAATTAATTTATTAATTCATTGCCAACATTAAATGGACCTATAGGATCGCACACAAACAATTGGGCCTAAAATATTTAAATTGAGTATTGGGAATTAATTTGGACTTTTATTTAAAGTCAAATTAAAACATAAAATGGGTAAACAGATTTTTGCCTAAAACAGCAAATCTGTAAAAATAGTTTTTTTTGCCTAAAACAGCTAGATGTTTTAGGCAAAACTGTCAAGGTGAGATTTTTCCTAAAACAGCTAGCTATTTTAGGCAAATATGTGAAACAAGTTTTTTGCCTAAAACAGCTAGCTGTTTTAGGCAAATATGTGGAACTGTCTTTTTGCCTAAAACAGCTTACTGTTTTAGGCAAATCTGTTAACAGTTGGTCATAAGAGAAATTTGTTGGCATGTGCTAGGTTTAATTTCAATTGATTAATTATCTATGTATAATTAAGTTAATTGAGTATTAAGTCCTAATTTGTATTTAATCAAAATATAATACTTGAGAGGGAATTAAAGTAGCCAAAATTCAAACTAAAATACTAGTAGAATTCGACAACTATCACCTTAAATAAGTAAGTTTGTTTTGATTAAATGACTAATGCCATTTGAATTTAAATTCTAATAGAATTTAAATTAAGATATATCTCTTAATTAGGAAGTGAAGGAGGCTGAAATTAACACTTAATTTTCGGCACTCACACTTGACCTAAATTAAGTGATATATATTAATGAATTAAATGAAAAAAGTGTATGCCGTTTTGCTATTTTTCTCTCTTGGCCAAAATACTCAAGGGAAAAGAAATCTTTCTTGTTCTCTTGTGTTCTTGGGCTGAAAAAGTAACCTAAAGGAAGAACAAGATCAGATCTTATGGCTTCAAATCATTCCTATTGCCGAATACACAATCATAGAACTAGCACTCTTGATTCTAAGCCATCTTTGCAAGTGTGTGTGTGAGAATAGAGGGAGTGGCTTAAAGGCTGTTCCTTGGCATTGGTGGTGAAGATCTAAGGTGGACATATCCTTCTTGGTTGCTGGTCATCATCAAAATCAAGTTTTAAAGACATCTAAAGTTGTAAGTTTAAACCCTAAAATTGCATGTTTCGATTCTTGTCATGGAATTGTATGACATGTATGATAAAATTTTTTTGTTTTTCCACTGTGCTATCATCACATTCATACCATGTCATATTCCATCAGTTTAACAGATTTGCCTAAAACAGTAACCTAAAGGACAGATCAGTGGTATCAGAGCCTAAACATGCTTATTTTAGTGCTTTAGATGCATGAAAAAAATTAATTAAAAATCGTCATTATGAAAACATGCAAATCTGAAATTTTCTATTTTGAGTTTTTTGCATTGTTTTGATGAAAAAACGATTTAATTGATTAGATAGGTATTATAATTAATATGACATGTTTATATACTGTCCTAAGATGTTTTAGGAGCTGTTAATGGTCGAATTTAATTAATAATACCTGATGGTACATGTTAATATTAAAACTAGGTGCTATTTGACATGTTAATTGTTAGTTTAACAACTAGTTTTCAATATTAAATGTAAAAACGATTTTGGCATGTTTGTAAGTGATTTTTAAAGATTAAATATCAGGTCTGGACATATTTTAAATTTAGTTTTAATTCTGGTCCATGACAATTTAATTGATTAATTTTAAAATCACTTAAAACTATGACTAATTTGTGTTTGTTACATGTTTAATCAACATTATTTGTTTTGTTTTGATTAAAATGGTAAAAACACATTTAAATCATATTGGTACAGAATATTAAATCAATATTTATGGAATTATTTAGATTATTAAATGACTCAAAAAATTGATTTAAATATTTATGCATTTTATGGCATTACATAAGCATTAAGCAACTAGTTTTTGTTGTTTGTTTGTTTTTGCATGAATGCCGTGTACTATATATGTGTTCTTCATGATTTTATATTTTTAATTCATGTTAGCACATATTATATGTATTTTTAATGTTTATGGGCTGTATGACATAAAATTAAAAATGGCAAAATTGGAAATTATACTAGAGTTGATTTATGGCACAAATCTAACTAGTTTGTGTTTTGAGCTTTTAAGTGAACTTATTCAATAAGAGGATTTAGTCCATTGGGCTTCGGCCCAGGCCCATCATGGGGTCATCTCTTAACAGTTCAAGTACACAATTTCCATTAATGAGCTTGGCTAAATTAATTAAAATTGGACTTTGTTTTATCCATGAATGCTATGTATATTTATTTGCTAATTTGGTCTGATGAATGGATATGCATGGTGCATTCATGGGCCCTGGGTTTTGTAATTAAATATGGCCTATGAGCCATTATATTTTGTTGTAAAAGTTTTTCATTTATTTCTTAGAATAGAATATACTTGAAGACTTTGTAAATCAAGACGAAGCCCACCAGAGTGGGGAAGCCCAACTCGAAGATTCTTATGTAATAGTATAGAATCTTAGTTGTAGGTTTTTGGGCCCATGTTTGTCACGCTTTACTTTATGCAATTATTTATATATGCATGCTATGTATGGATGACAAAGCGTATGCCATGTAAGCCGTAATAAAATTAATCCCTAAAATAGTAAGTCACAAAGTTGCCTTCCTAATTCGAAACATGTCAAGGCATCGATCATCGGTCACATAGACTAGGAGTCCTAGATGTGCCCGATTATCTTTGTGAGGCATGGGTTGTGAATGTAGGTTGGACTTATCATGGAAAGGGATGCCCGGACCTAGGCAACTAATAAATGGGTTTGTGCTATAACATCTTAAGATGTTAGCCCATTTGATCCAAGAGTCATGTACGAGACATGATTGGAGTTTTCCTACTTAAGTAACTTAACTTATTAGGTGTACAGGCTCAGCTTGACTAATAAGTTGTTGTGAAAAGTGGATCTTGGCCCACATCAAATCACTAACACAAATTATTTAAAGGGATATTAATTCGGTTTATGGGATTATAATAAGACCTCATTTAATCTTGCTAAATTTTATTGTAGATTGAAAATGGCATCTTCAAACAACAATTTCTCATTGCGATCGGTCCTTGAAAAGGACAAATTGAATGGCACCAATTTCATAGACTAGTCTCGAAACTTAAGAATAGTTCTTAAGCAAGAGAAGAAGTCGTATGTTTTTGATGCACCCTTACCTGAGGAACCTGCTAGGAACGCTTCTGTGGTTCGAAAGGAAACTTTTGAGACCAAGAAAAGTGACTCTAATGATGACCTGTTTGATGCTAGCCACTATGGTGCCTGACTTGCAAAAGCAATTTATGGACCAAGAGGCCTATGCGATCATGGTGCACCTCAAGGAGATGTTCAAAGAGCAAGCTCGTCACGAGAGGTTCGTGACAACAAAGGCCTTAATTTCTTGCAAGATGGCTGAGGGTACTCCTGTTAGTACCCATGTACTCAAGATGAAAGGGTATCTTGATACTCTTGAGAAGCTTGAGATACTAGTGCCAAAGGAATTGGCCACTGACTTGATCTTAGGATCATTGCCTACTGCTTATGATCCATTTGTGATGAATTATAACATGCATGTAATGAACAAGTCAATCACTAAGCTTCATGGGATGCTTAAGAATGCTGAAGAGAACATTCGAAAGACCAATTCCGTACTAATGGTTCAAAAGGGAATTAAGAAGGGACCCGCTAAGGGAAAGGGAAAACCCAAGTCAGTTGGGAGTGCACCTTAGGCCCAATCGAAGTCCAAGGCGCCAAAACTCAAAGAGAGTGAGAGCACTTGCTTCCATTGCAACAAGATAGGGCATTGGAGGAAGAATTGCACTCTCTTCAAGGAAGAACAAAAGAAGAACGGAGCCAAGGCGTCCAGTTCTGGTATTTTTGTTATTGAAATTAACCTTTCTATTTCTACCACTTGGGTATTGGATACCGGTTATGGTTCTCACATTTGTTCAAATGTGCAGGGGCTAAGAAATAAGCGATTACTTGGGAAGAATGAAGTGGACCTCCGTGTGGGGAATGGAGCACGAGTTGCTGCCATGGAGATAGGCGACTATCACCTCACTTTACCTTCCGGACTTTGTATTGTTTTGAATAATTGTTATTATGTGCCCGCTATGAGCAGAAACATTATTTCAGTTTCATGTTTGGATAATGATGAATTTGATTTTGTTATTAAAAATGGCAATGCTCATATTCATCGCCAAGGCATTTCTTATGGCAATGCCATGTTGCAAAATGGCCTTTATATCCTTGATTTACAAAATAAAGAGTCAATATACAAGATTAATACAAAGAGGGTTAAATCAAATGAGTTGAACCCTACTTACTTTTGGCATTGTCGTTTAGGACATGCAAACGAAAAATGCATTTCAAGACTCCACAAAACTGGAGTGCTTGAGTCATTCGACTTAGAGTCTTATGACACATGCGAGCCATGTTTGCATGGAAAAATGCAAAAGAGTCCTTTTAATAAAAAAGGTGAGAGGACTAATGGCTTATTAGAACTAATACATACCGATGTATGTGGACCTTTAAGTACACATGCTAGAGGTGGTTTTAGCTACTTCGTGACATTCACAGATGACTTCAGTAGATATGGCTATGTCTATCTAATGAAGTACAAGTCTGAAACTTTTGAGAAATTCAAAGAGTTTAAGAACGAAGTAGAAAACCAACTAGGAAAAAGTATAAAAGCCATTCGATCAGATCGAGGTGGTGAATACTTAAGCCAAGAGTTGGATAGTCATCTAAAGGAGTGTGGTATTATTTCACAGCTCACTCCTCCTGGAACACCTCAATAGAATGGTGTGTTCGAAAGGAGAAATCGAACTCTGTTGGACATGGTTCGATCTATGATGAGTCAAGCTAATCTTCCTATCTCTTTTTGGGGTTATGCATTAGAAACTGCTATGTTTCTATTGAAACGTACTCCAACTAAAGCAGTTGAGAAGACACCATACGAGGTATGGACTGGGAAAGAACCCAATATGTCTTTTCTCAGGATTTGGGGCTGTGAAGCACATGTTAAGAAATTAACATCTGACAAACTAGAGTCCAAATCCAGTGTCTGCTTGTTTGTGGGGTATCCTAAAGAAACAAAGGGATACTACTTTTACTCACAAGCCGAGAACAAAGTATTTGTTGCTCGCAAGGCTGTTTTCTTGGAAAAGGAGTTCCTTCTCAAGAAAGACAGTGGGAGTAAATTAGAACTTGGAGAAATTCAAGCACCACAAACTCCTATAGAGGATGGTTTGGAAATGGGATCAAGTTCACAACCAGTTGTGGAACAAGAACCCATTACACAAGAACCTAGAAGGTCCGGTAGGGTACGTCAGGAGATTGAGAGATATGGATTTCTAATCACTGGCAGTGACATTATTGAGTTAGTAGATTGTGAGGATCCTACTACCTATCGAGAAGCTATTAAAAGCCCAGACTCGGAAAATTGGCTTGAAGCCATTAAATTCGAGATGCAATCAATGTACGATAACCAGGTTTGGACCTTGGTTGATCCACCGGAAGGTGCTAAGGTAATTGAATGCAAGTGGCTATTCAAACTCAAAGCTGATAAGTCCTACAAAGGTAGACTAGTAGCAAAAGGTTTTCGACAAACTCATGTTGTAGACTATGACGAGACCTTTTCGCCTGTAGTCATGCTCAAATCCATTAGGATCTTGCTTGCCATAGCTGCATATCATGATTATGAGATATGGCAAATGGATGTCAAAACTGCTTTCCTCAACGGAAATTTACTTGAGGATGTGTATATGACACAGCCTGAAGGTTTTGTTAATCCCAAGCATCCTAAGAAGATTTGCAAGCTTCAAAATTCCATTTATGGATTAAAGCAAGCATCCCGAAGTTGGAATCTTTGTTTTGATGAGGCAGTCAAAGAATTTGGCTTCATCAAGAATGAAGATGAGCCTTGTGTGTACAAGAAGGTTAGTGGGAGCATAGTAGTATTTCTGGTCCTATATGTGGACGACATCCTTCTTATTGGGAATGACATTCCAACATTACAAAAGGATAAGCAATGGTTGGGAAAATGTTTCTCAATGAAAGACTTAGGTGAAGCCAAGACAATACTTGGTATTCGAATCTATAGAGATAAATCGAATTGGCTCTTGGGACTAAGTCAAGAAAAGTACATAGACAAAGTACTAAAGCATTTTAGTATGGGAGACTCAAAGAAAGGGTACATACCTTTGGCTCTGGGAGTTCCTTTGACTAAAGAACAGTGCCCTAAAACCAAAGAGGAAAAGGACAACGTGAGTAGAATCCCATATGCATCTACTATTGGATCTATCATGTATGCTATGTTATGTACTAGATTGGATGTTACTCATGCACTGAATATAACCAGTAGGTTTCAGCAAAACCCTGGTGAGAAGCACTGGTCTGCTGTAAAAGGGATTCTGAAGTACCTGCGAAGGACTAAGGATCACTTCTTAGTGTATGTTGGTCAAGAAGAGCTCGTCATACAAGGTTATGTCGATGCTGCTTTTCAGACCAGCACTCAGGATTTTAGATCGCAATCTGGGTTTGTTTTTGTTTTACACGATGGTGCTGTCAGCTGGAGAAGCTCAAAGCAAGAAACCGTTGTCGACTCAACTACTGAATCTGAGTATATTGCAGCAAGTGAGGCTGCAAAAGAGGCTGTTTGGATTAAAAATTTCATTAATGGATTAGGAGTGGTCCCAAGCATCATAGATCCATTAGAAATTTTCTGTGACAACAACGGGGCCATAGCACAGGCCAAGGAGCCCCGGTCACACCAGAAATCCAAACACATACTCAGGAGGTACCACCTGATCAGAGAAATCATTGATCGTGGGAACGTCAAGGTTAGCAAGATAGCAAGTGAAGACAATATAGCAGATCCTTTGAGGAAACAATTGCATCCAAATCTGCACGAAGCTCATTTGAGAGTGTTCGGTCTTAGGGCTATGCCCAATTGGGACTAGCGCTAGTGGGAGATTGTTAGTGTAAGCCCTAGCCCCAGTACATTGTAATAAAACACTTAGTTAATAAAATGAGGCATTTGTTTTATCTTTTGTATTCCTGTGCATATCAATTGATAAAATAATCCAAGAATGTCGTTTCGGTTTAAGTTATCATGTGTGAGGCATATGGTTGTAAGACCTTGAAACAAATGAGACTTCATTCTAAACATCCCTAGTCAGTCATTGTTATGGGAATAACAATGAATTAAGACTAGTATGCTCTCTCTGATATTATGAGTTCTATCTTACGGATCATTAGGACAAGAGTGTCAATCAGAGATCATAGATATATGTTAAAGAACATGGTATCTGGATACGATCCGCTCATGAGAACACTACATGGTACAAATCATAAGTGTTTCTCATATGCAAGTTTTGTATCGGAGTTCTTAGACCTGAAATCTCTATGAAACTCTTTATGAATTACTATGTACTTTGACGTACACCTAACGTACTCGTAACAGAGTGACAAGTACGGGTATGATTGGGTATACATTGATTCATGTTAGAGAACGTGAGAGAAGTGAAGGGATTACCCCTCTCATTAAGAGAGAAAATATCATCGGCCACTTGATCAGTGAACTAAGAAGTGTATGGCCATACCGAGATGAAATAATGAGTAATCATTATTTATCTGAGAGTTCAGTGTCACTGGAATATCAAGAAAGGAATTAATATATATAAGGATGACTAGTTCCATGCCTTATATTAATTCTGATATTTATGGGTAAGGGACTATGCAAAATTGCATTAGGTCACTAAATGCCATATGCATTTTCATTTAATTTGGAATGCTATAATATCTTGCTAGAGAATATATATAGCCTTTGAATTAATTTATTAATTCATAGCCAACATTAAATGGACCTATAGGATCGCACACATTAGGCTTAAAATATTTAAATTGTGTATTGGGAATTAATTTGGACTTTTATTTAAAGTCAAATTAATGCATAAAATGGGTAAACAGATTTTTGCCTAAAACAGCTAGCTGTTTTAGGCAAATCTGTAAAAATAGTTTTTTTTGCCTAAAACTGCTAGCTGTTTTAGGCAAATATGTTGAACTGTCTTTTTGCCTAAAATAGCTTACTGTTTTAGGCAAATCTGTTAACAGTTGGTCACGAGAGAAATTTGTTGGCATGTGCTAGGTTTTATTTCAATTGATTAATTATCTATTTATAATTAAGTGAATTGAGTATTAAATTCAAATTTGTATTTAATCAAAATATAATACTTGAGAGGGAATTAAAGTAGCCAAAATTCAAACTAAAATACTAGTAGAATTCGGCAACTATCACCTTAAATAAGTAAGTTTGTTTTGATTAAATGACTAATGCCATTTGAATTTAAATTCTAATAGAATTTAAATTAAGATATATCTCTTAATTAGGAAGTGATGGAGGCTGAAATGAACACTTAATTTTCGGCACTCACACTTTACCTAAATTAAGTGATATATATTAATGAATTAAATGAAAAAAAAGAGTATGCCGTTTTGCTATTTTTCTCTCTTGGACGAAATAGTCAAGGGGAAAGAAATCTTTCTTGTTCTCTTGTGTTCTTGGGATGAAACAGTAACCTAAAGGAAGAACAAGATCAGATCTTATGGCTTGAAATCATTCCCATTGTCGAATACACAATCATAGAGCTAGCACTCTTGATTTTAAGCCATCTTTGCAAGTGTGTGTGTGAGAATAGAGGGAGTGGCATAAAGGCTGTTCCTTGGCATTGGTGGTGAAGATCTAAGGTGGTCATATCCTTCTTGGTTGCTGGTCATCATCAAAATCAAGTTTTAAAGACATCTAAAGTTGTAAGTTTAAAACCCTAAAATTGCATATTTCAATTCTTGTCATGGAATTGTATGACATGTATGATAAATTTTTTTTTGTTTTTCCACTGTGCTATCATCACATTCATACCATGTCATATTCCATCAATTTCACAGATTTGCCTAAAACAGTAACCTAAAGGACAGATCAGTGGTATCAGAGCCTAAACATGCTTATTTTAGTGCTTTAGATGCATGAAAAAAATTAATTAAAAATCGTCATTATGAAAACATGCAAGTCGAATTTAATTAATAATACCTGATGGTACTTGTTAATATTAAAATTAGGTGCTATTTGACATGTTAATTGTTAGTTTAACAACTAGTTTTCAATATTAAATGTAAAAACGATTTTGGCATGTTTGTAAGTGATTTTTAAAAATTAAATATCAGATTTGGACATATTTTTAATTTGGTTTTTATTCTGGTCCATGACAATTTAATTGATTAATTTTAAAATCACTTGAAACTATGACTAGTTTGTGTTTGTTACATGTTTAATCAACATTGTTTGTTTTGTTTTGATTAAAATGGTAAAAACACATTTAGATCAGATTGGTACAGAATATTAAATCAATATTTATGGACTTATTTAGATTATTAAATGACTCATAAATTTGATTTAAAAATTTGTGCATTTTATGGCATTACATAAGCATTAAGCAACTAGTTTTTGTTGTTTGTTTGTTTTTGCATGAATGCCATGTACTATATATGTGTTCTTCATGATTTTATATTTTTAATTCATGTTAGCACATATTATATGTATTTTTAATGTTTATGGGCTGTATGACATAAAATTAAAAATGGTAAAATTGGAAATTATACTAGAGTTGATTTATGGCACAAATCTAACTAGTTTGTGTTTTGGGCTTTTAAGAGAACTTATTCAATAAGAGGATTTATTCCATTGGGCTTCAGCCCAGGCCCATCATGGGGTCATCTCTTAAAGGTTCAAGTACACAATTTCCATTAATGGGCTTGGCTAAATTAATTAAAATTGGACTTTGTTTTATCCATGAATGCTATGTATATTTATTTGCTAATTTGGTGTGATGAATGGATATGCATGGTGCATTCATGGGCCCTGGGTTTTGTAATTAAATATGGCCTGTGAGTCATTATATTTTGTTGTAAAAGTTTTTTATTTATTTCTTAGAATAGAATATACTTGAAGACTTTGTAAATCAAGATGAAGCCCACCGGAGTGGAGAAGCCCAACTGAAAGATTCTTATGTAATAGTATAGAATCTTAGTTTTACGTTTTTGGGCCCATGTTTGTCACGTTTTACTTTATGCAATTATTTATATATGCATGCTATGTATGGATGACAAAGCGTATGCCATGTAAGCCGTAATAAAATTAATCCCTAAAATAGTAAGTCACAAAGTTACCTTCCTAATTCGAAACATGTCAAGGCATCGATCATCGGTCATGTAGACTAGGAGTCCTAGATGTGCCCGATTATCTTTGTGAGGCATGGGTTGTGAATGTAGGTTGGACTTATCATGGAAAGGGATGCCCGGACCTAGGCAACTAATAAATGGGTTTGTGCTATAACATCTTAAGATGTTAGCCCATTTGATCCAAGAGTCATGTACGAGACATGATTGGAGTTTTCCTACCTAAGTAACTTAACTTATTAGGTGTACAGGCTCAACTTGACTAATAAGTTGTAGTGAAAAGTGGATCTTGGCCCACATCAAATCACTAACGCGAATTATTTAAAGGGATATTAATTCGGTTTGTGGGATTATAATAAGACCTCATTTAGTCTTGCTAAATTTTATTGTAGATTGAAAATGGCATCTTCAAACAACAATTTCTCATTGCGATTGGTCCTTGAAAAGGACAAATTGAATGGCACCAATTGCATAGACTGGTCTCAAAACTTAAGAATAGTTCTTAAGCAAGAGAAGAAGTCATATGTTTTGGATGCACCCTTTACTGAGGAACCTGCTAGGAACGCTTCTGTGGTTCAAAAGGAAACTTTTGAGACCAAGAAAAGTGACTCTAATGATGTGACCTGTTTGATGCTAGCCACTATGGTGCCTGACTTGTAAAAGCAATTTATGGACCAAGAGGCCTATGCAATCATGGTGCACCTCAAGGAGATGTTCAAAGAGCAAGCTCGTCATGAGAGGTTCATGACAACAAAGGTCTTAATTTCTTGCAAGATGGCTGAGGGTACTCCTGTTAGTACCCATGTACTCAAGATGAAAGGGTATCTTAATACTCTTGAGAAGCTTGAGGTACTAGTGCCAAAGGAATTGGCCACTGACTTGATCTTAAGATCATTGCCTGCTGCTTATGATCCATTTGTGATGAATTATAACATGCATGTAATGAACAAGTCAGTCACTGAGCTTCATGGGATGCTTAAGAATGCTGAAGAGAACATTCGAAAGACCAATCCCATACTAATGGTTCAAAAGGGAATTAAGAAGGTGCTAAGGGAAAGGGAAAGGGAAAACCCAAGTCAGTTGGGAGTGTACCTCAGGCCCAATCCAAGCCCAAGGCGCCAAAACTCAAAGAGAGTGAGAGCACTTGCTTCCATTGCAACAAGATAGGGCATTGGAGGAAGAATTGCACTCTCTTCAAGGAAGAACAAAAGAAGAATGGAGCCAAGGCGTCCAGTTCTGGTATTTTTGTTGTTGAAATTAACCTTTCTATTTCTACCACTTAGGTATTGGATACCGGTTGTGGTTCTCACATTTGTTCAAATGTGCAGGGGCTAAGAAATAGGCGGTTACTTGGGAAGAATGAAGTGGACCTCCGTGTGGGAAATGGAGCACGAGTTGCTGCCATGGAGATAGGCGACTATCACCTCACTTTACCTTCCGGACTTTGTATTGTTTTGAATAATTGTTATTATGTGCCTGCTATGAGCAGAAACATTATTTCAGTTTCATGTTTGGATAATGATGAATTTGATTTTGTCATTAAAAATGGCAATGCTTATATTCGTCACCGAGGCATTTCTTATGGCAATGCCATGTTGTAAAATGGCCTTTATATCCTTGATTTACAAAACAAAGAGTCAATATACAACATTAATACAAAGAGGGTTAAATCAAATGAATTGAACCGTACTGATATGAGCTTAAATAGCTCATATTTAATCCATGTTTTATTACCAAAATAATATTTAGTTGTATTAAATTATGTTAGAATTAGGTGTGTTTAATGTATTTTGTCAAGTTTTGTTTATGTAGGATAAAAAGGAGAAAATGTGGAGAAGGAGTAAAAATAAGTCAAGAAACTCCGTGTCCTGTCGCGCTCGAGACAGGTGTCGCGGGCGCGACAGAGAGACGTTAGTTAGTTAGTTTTTTTTAAAAGGCACTTCAAAGGGACACCACTCTTCACCAAATGATGTGTACTTTTAGAGGGATACTTGAAGAGTTATGTTGCTATGGAAAGGTGTTTGAAGGGTCACAATGCTTGGCAAAGAAGTTATAAATATAAATGGTGGTTATGCAATTCAAATTTCAAATCAAATTTTAAAGAGGCATGACTTTTCACCAAGGGTTGCGTACCTATGGAGGGGCACTTGAAAGGACTTGATGCTTGGAAAATTATATATACCCTAGAAGTTATAATCATTAGGGGAGATCTATCATTTTATTTTTCTAATTTAAAATTATAATAGTAGGATAATAATTTTAGTTTTAGTTTTAGTTTTATGGCTTGAAGAGAAGGCAAATACAATGAAGAAGACTACACCTGGTGAAAGGAAGAATGGTTGAGAGATCCCTTCTTTTATTTCTAATCTTTTCTTCTTCTTTGTAACTTTTGCGAATTCTTTTTAGGAACTTGAATGTTGTTATTCATATTTAATAATTTCTCTTTCATTTATCTTTATATGTAGTATTTGCTATTAAAACTTTATTAGTATCATTATAAGTTAAGGAAGACGACCTTCGATGTTCAATTCCTTCTCTGAAAATTAACAAAATGGTCATAGATAAGGGAGTTAGTGAGAGCAACGTCTTATTGAAAGTTAATAGGAAATTCATTATCAAAGCATAGTTTGAGAGATCACATGTGGAGATAGTTGTTATAGGTTGGTTTTTATTCTTTGAATATGTGTTTATGTAATTCTTGTCTAAATGCGAGAGCTGCGATTTAGAACCATAAATGCATGTTTAAGGCATAATCTAGTCTAGATGCGAGAGCTGCGACATAGAACATTATTCCAACTTGGCTTGCATGATAAAGATTGAATTATAAATAAGAGAAAAAGATCAAATTCCATAATTATGTAAATGTTATATTCATCATATTCATAAGTCTTCTCGGATTATCATTAAAGTAGAATAATATTTAATTTAGTGTAGTATAGTGTTAATAATAGTTTTAACTTGCAAATTAATGAGCATTGTAAACAAAATTAAAATTGAGTAGTAATAGTGTACAATATTAATCAACATTCCTCGTGGGATCGATATCTGAAGTACTATAACCAGTACACCGTATACTTGCGGTATTTAAGCTTTAGAAAAAGCATATCAAGTTTTTGGCGCCGTTGCCGGGGAATGCTTGATTAAATTTATTGTCATTATGAATCTTGATTTATGATTTTGGATTACAATATTTAATTAGTTTTGTTTTGTGTTGTTTTTAGTTAATTTAGTATATTAACATAATTTATTTTTGGTTCTACATGTTATATTACTTAGTTTTTCATTATAAATTTAAAACATAAAAAAATCTAATGATTTTTCTTCATTGTCGCGGGCGTGAGATTCATCGAAAGCACGACATTGTAGGGGGGATGCTTTTGCAGTGGAATGCGGAATTCTCTCCTTCCCCGTTAAGTTCTCCAAGTGGAACTTTTTGAGTTTGTTTTCTCCCTCTCTTTTACATTTATTGTGATTTTGTTTGTTTTGTCTTTTGTTTGCTTTACCATTGTCACACAATGAGGACATTGTGTCCTTTAAGTGTGAGGGGGTATGTATGTATTGTTTCTATTCATATTTTTATTTATTGTTAGTATATTTATTTATTTGTATATTGTGTTGTGAATTTAATTTTGGAGTTTATGTATTTGGCACCTATTTGGATTTAATTGCATGCTTTAACTTGAATTTCTGTCATTTTTAGTCTAGTTAGGCAAATTCTTAGGCTAATCATTTTCATTTTACTTTGACAAATTAATGTACGTAATGAAGGTTATGACTTGGCATAGCACTTTAGTGTAGGTTCTTTTTAGGTTGAGTATCTTTTCAAATGTGTAAATGGATTATTTTTGCCAATTTATTGCTTAAGGTAATTTGACTAATAGCTTAAGTGAGCTTTTGAGCCTTATACATTGATATTTTTCTTGTATGAGAGCCTTAATATGCCATTTCCTCTAGAATTTGTTCTTGGTAAATTTTGAGATTACATTTAGTATGAGATGTGCATGAAAAATGATAAGGGCATTTAGATTACACCATTTTGGCTTGATTTAAAAACTTACCTTTTTGACTTTAGGTAGCCAATTTTGAGCCTCAAACCTATTTTTGTTGAGCAACATATAATTAGCCAATATCCTTTGCTAAACAAAAAACTTATTTCTTTGTTTTACCCTTTTTGTGACGAGAAATAAATTGTTATATCTTTAGGAGATATATATTGTTAATGTAAGCATGATGTCATTTAAAAAATGAGAGTTAAATTCCATTCTTCTCTAGGATCAATATTAGAATAAGGCTAGCTTTTAAAGAAAAAAAAAAGAGAAAAAATATATAAAAATAAATAGAAAGAAAAAAAAAAGAAAGAAAGAAAAAAAAGAAAGAAAGAACAAGAGAAACTAGTAGTAGTGTGCCATTGAGAAGGGAATATGAGAAGTAAATTACATCATGCGATGCTTAAATTCTTAAACAAATCTCCTATGATATGGTAATATTGTTTCTATTCACAATTTAAGCTACTTAAACCAAAAATTATCCTACCTTAACCTAAGCCAAGCTACAACCCTTGTAAGACCCTTTTGATTTCATGTATTATTTTATACTAGTAGTGGAGATGTTTACTAATTACAAGCTTATGGTAGTCAATGGCATGTTCAAGGGATGAGAGAAACACTAACCCATAAACACATTGAGTGAATAAGTGCTTTAAGAATATAGTGTTTGAGTGAGAACTACTTTAGGCAACATTTGGTGTTACATAATGTTTACATGTGTTAAGATATTCAAGTTCTTAAGTTCATACATTCTTGTGCTTTGCTACTTCATAATTTTCTAAATATGTATGGTTGTTTAAGTTTAATGGCGAATGGTTTTGTTTGAGACTTTGCAAACTTGGATAAAATTTGTAAAGAGATGAGAGTTTCTGCATGGTGTTTTCAAATATTTGCCAAATATAAATATGAGCTCCAAAATTATATGATTGTATTGTTTGCTTGTTTGGTAAGTTTTGCTTGGGGACAAGCAAAAGTTTAAGTGTGGGGGTCTGATATGAGCTTAAATAGCTCATATTTAATCCATGTTTTATTACCAAAATAATATTTAGTTGTATTAAATTATGTTAGAATTAGGTGTGTTTAATGTATTTTGTCAAGTTTTGTTTATGTAGGATAAAAAGGAGAAAATGTGGAGAAGGAGTAAAAATAAGTCAAGAAACTCCGTGTCCTGTCGCGCTCGCGATAGGTGTCGCGGGCGCGACAGAGAGACGTTAGTTAGTTATTTTTTTTAAAAGGCACTTCAAAGGGACACCACTCTTCACCAAATGATGTGTACTTTTAGAGGGATACTTGAAGAGTTATGTTGCTATGGAAAGGTGTTTGAAGGGTCACAATGCTTGGCAAAGAAGTTATAAATATAAATGGTGGTTATACAATTCAAATTTCAAATCAAATTTTAAAGAGGCATGACTTTTCACCAAGGGTTGCGTACCTATGGAGGGGCACTTGAAGGGACTTGATGCTTGGAAAATTATATATACCCTAGAAGTTATAATCATTAGGGGAGATCTATCATTTTATTTTTCTAATTTAAAATTATAATTGTAGGATAATAATTTTAGTTTTAGTTTTAGTTTTATGGCTTGAAGAGAAGGCAAATACAATGAAGAAGACTACACTTGGTGAAAGGAAGAATGGTTGAGAGATCCCTTCTTTTATTTCTTATCTTTTCTTCTTCTTTGTAACTATTGTGAATTCTTTTTAGGAACTTGAATGTTGTTATTCATATTTAATAATTTCTCTTTCATTTATCTTTATATGTAGTATTTGCTATTAAAACTTTATTAGTATCATTATAAGTTTAGGAATACGACCTTCGATGTGCAATTCCTTCTCTGAAAATTAACAAAATGGTCATAGATAAGGGAGTTAGCGAGAGCAACGTCTTATTGAAAGTTAATAGGAAATTCATTATCAAAGCATAGTTTGAGAGATCACATGTGGAGATAGTTGTTATAGGTTGGTTTTTATTCTTTGAATATGTGTTTATGTAATTCTTGTCTAAATGCGAGAGCTGTGATTTAGAACCATAAATGCATGTTTAAGGCATAATCTAGTCTAGATGCGAGAGCTGCGACATAGAACATTATTCCAACTTGGCTTGCATGATAAAGATTGAATTATAAATAAGAGAAAAATATCAAATTCCATAATTATGTAAATGTTATATTCATCATATTCATAAGTCTTCTCGGATTATCATTAAAGTAGAATAATATTTAATTTAGTGTAGTATAGTGTTAATAATAGTTTTAACTTGCAAATTAATGAGCATTGTAAACAAGATTAAAATTGAGTAGTAATAGTGTACAATATTAATCAACATTCCTCGTGGGATCGATATTTGAAGTACTATAACCAGTACACCGTATACTTGCAGTATTTAAGCTTTAGAAAAAGCATATCACCTACTTACTTTTGGCATTGTCGTTTAGGACATGCAAACGAAAAATGCATTTCAAGACTCCACAAAACAGGAGTGCTTTGGTCATTCGACTTAGAGTCTTATGACACATGCGAGCCATGTTTGCATGGAAAAATGACAAAGAGTCCTTTTAATAAAAAAGGTGAGAGGACTAATGGCTTATTGGAACTAATACATACCGATGTATGTGGACCTTTAAGTACACATGCTAGAGGTGGTTTTAGCTACTTCGTGACATTCACAGATGACTTCAGTAGATATGGCTATGTCTATCTAATGAAGTGCAAGTCTGAAACTTTTGAGAAATTCAAAAAGTTTAAGAACGAAGTAGAAAACCAACTTGGCAAAAGTATAAAAGCCATTCGATCAGATCGAGGTGGCGAATACTTAAGCCAAGAGTTTGACAGTCATCTAAAGGAGTGTGGTATTATTTCACAGCTCACTCCTCCTGGAACACCTCAATGGAATGGTGTGTCCAAAAGGAGAAATCGAACTCTGTTGGACATGGTTCGATCTATGATGAGTCAAGTTGATATTCCTATCTCTTTTTGGGGTTATGCATTAGAAACTGCTGTGTTTCTATTGAACCGTACTCCAACTAAAGCAGTTGAGAAGACACCATACGAGGTATGGACTGGGAAAGAACCCAATATGTCTTTTCTCAGGATTTGGGGCTGTGAAGCACATGTTAAGAAATTAACATCTGACAAACTAGAGTCCAAATCCAGTGTCTGCTTGTTTGTGGGGTATCCTAAAGAAACAAAGGGATAATACTTTTACTCACAAGCCGAGAACAAAGTATTTGTTGCTCGCAAGGCTATTTTCTTGGAAAAGGAGTTCCTTCTCAAGTAAGACAGTGGGAGTAAAGTAGAACTTGGAGAAATTCAAGCACCACAAACTCCTATAGAGGATGGTTTGGAAATGGGATCAAGTTCACAACCAGTTGTGGAACAAGAACCCATTACACAAGAACCTAGAAGGTCCGGTAGGGTACGTCAGGAGATTAAGAGATATGGATTTCTAATCACTGACAGTGACACTATTGAGTTAGTAGATCATGAGGATCCTACTACCTACCGAGAAGCTATTGAGAGCCTAGACTCGAAAAATTTGCTTGAAGCCATGAAATTCGAGATGCAATCAAAGTACGATAACCAGGTTTGGACCTTGGTTGATCCACCGGAAGGTGCTAAGGTAATTGAATGCAAGTGGCTATTCAAACTCAAAGCTGATAAGACCTACAAAGGTAGACTAGTAGCAAAAGGTTTTCGACAAACTCATGGTGAAGACTATGACGAGACCTTTTCGCCTGTAGTCATGCTCAAATCCATTAGGATCTTGCTTGCCATAGCTGCATATCATGATTATGAGATATGGCAAATAGATGTCAAAACTACTTTCCTCAACGGAAATTTACCTGAGGATGTGTATATGACACAGCCTGAAGGTTTTGTCAATCCCAAGCATCCTAAGAAGGTTTGCAAGCTTCAAAAATCCATTTATGGATTAAAGCAAGCATCCCGAAGTTGGAATCTTCGTTTTGATGAGGCAGTCAAAGAATTTGACTTCATCAAGAACGAAGATGAGCCTTGGGTGTACAAGAAGGTTAGTGAGAGCATAGTAGTATTTCTGGTCCTATATGTGGACGACATCCTTCTCATTGGGAATGACATTCCAATATTGCAAAAGGTTAAGCAATGGTTGGGAAAATGTTTCTTAATGAAAGACTTAGGTGAAGCCGAGACAATACTTGGTATTCGAATCTATAGAGATAGATCAAATCGGCTCTTGGGACTAAGTCAAGAAAAGTACATAGACAAAGTACTAAAGCATTTTAGCATGGGAGACTCAAAGAAAGGGTACATACCTTTGGCTTTGGGAGTTCCTTTGACTAAAGAACAGTGCCCTAAAACCAAAGAGGAAAGGGACAACATGAGTAGAATCCCATATGCATCTGCTATTGGATCTATCATGTACGCTATGTTATGTACTAGATTGGATGTTGCTCATGCACTGAGTATAACCAGTAGGTTTCAGCAAGACCCTGGTGAGAAGCACTGGTCTGCTTCTGAAGTACCTGCAAAGGACTAAGGATCACTTCTTAGTGTACGGTGGTCAAGAAGAGCTCGTCATACAAGGTTATGCCGATGCTGTTTTTCAGACCAGCACTCAAGATTCTAGATCGCAATATGGGTTTGTTTTTGCTTTGAACAGTGGTACTGTCAGCTGGAGAAGCTCAAAGCAAGAAATCGTTGCCGACTCAACTACTGAATTTGAGTATATTACTGCAAGTGAGGATGCAAAAGAGGCTGTTTGCATTAAAAATTTCATTTCTGGATTAGGAGTGGTCCCAAGCATCCTAGATCCATTAGAAATTTTCTGTGACAACAACGGGGCCATAGCACAGACCAAGGAGCCCTGGTCACACCAGAAATCCAAACACATACTCATGAGGTACCACCTGATTAGAGAAATCATTGATCGTGATGACATTAAGGTTAGCAAGATAGCAAGTGAAGATAATGTAGCAAGTCCTTTGATGAAATAATTGCGTCCAAATCTGCACAAAGCTCATTTGAGAGCGTTCGGTCTTAGGGCTATGCCCAATTGGGACTAGTGCTAGTGGCAGATTGTTAGTGTAAGCCCTAGCCCCAATACATTGTTATAAAGCATTTAATTTAATAAATGAGGCATTTGTTTTATCTATTGTATTCCTGTGCATATCAATTGATAGAACTATCCAAGAATGTTGTTTCAGTTTAAGTTATCATGTGTGAGCACACGGTTATAAGACCTTGAAACAAATTAGACTTCATTCTAAATATCCCTAGTCAGTCATTGTTATGGGAATAATAAATAAATTAAGACTAGTATGCTCTCTCTGATAAGTTGAGTTCGGTCTTACAGATCATAAGGATAAGAGTGTCAATCAGAGATCATAGATACATGTTTAGAACACGGTATCTAGATTAGATCCACTCATGAGAACACTATATGGTACAAGTCATAAGTGTTTCTCATATGCAAGTTTTGTATCGGAGTTCTTAGACCTGAAATCTCTATGAAACTCTTTATGAATTACTATGTACTTTGACATACACCTAACATACTCGTAACAGAGTGACATGTACGGGTATGATTGGGTATGCATTGATTCATGTTAGAGAGCATGAGAGAAGTGAAGGGACCCCTCTCATTAAGAGAGAAAATATCATCGGCCACTTGATCAGTGAACTGAGAAGTGTATGGCCATACCGAGATGAAATAATGAGTAATCATTATTTATCTGAGAGTTCAGTGTCACTGGAATATCAAGAAAGGAATTAATATATATAAGGATGACTAGTTCCATACCTTATATTAATTCTGATATTTATGGGTAAGGGACTGTGCAAAATTGCATTAGGTCACTAAATGCCATATGCATTTTCATTTAATTTGGAATGCTATAATATCTTGCTAGAGAATATATATAGCCTTTGAACTAATTTATTAATTCATTGCCAACATTAAATGGACCTATAGGATCACACACATTAGGCTTAAAATATTTAAATTGTGTATTGGGAATTAATTTGGACTTTTATTTAAACTCAAATTAATGCATAAAATGGGTAAACAAATTTTTGCCTAAAACAGCTAACTATTTTAGGCAAATCTGTAAAAACAGTTTTTCTGCCTAAAACAGCTTGCTGTTTTAGGCAAATCTGTTAAGCCACGATTTTGCCTAAAATAGCAAATCTGTGAAACAAGTTTTTTGCCTAAAACAGCTAGCTGTTTTAGGCAAATATGTTGAACTATCTTTTTGCCTAAAACAGCTTGCTGTTTTAGGCAAATCTGTTAACAGTTGGTCACGAGAGAAATTTGTTGGCATGTGCTAGGTTTAATTTCAATTGATTAATTATCTATGTATAATTAAGTTAATAGAGTATTAAAATCTAATTTGTATTTAATCAAAATATAATACTTGAGAGGGAATTAAAGTAGCCAAAATTCAAACTAAAATACTAGTAGAATTCGGCAACGATCACCTTAAATAAGTAAGTTTGTTTTGATTAAATGACTAATGCCATTTGAATTTAAATTCTAATAGAATTTAAATTAAGATATATCTCTTAATTAGGAAGTGATGGAGGCTGAAATTAACACTTAATTTTCGGCACTCACACTTGACCTAAATTAAGTGATATATATTAATGAATTAAATGAAAAAAGGGTATGCCGTTTTGCTATTTTTCTCTCTTGGCCGAAATACTCAAGAGGAAAGAAATCTTTCTTGTTATCTTGTGTTCTTGGGCTGAAACAGTAACCTAAAGAAAGAACAAGATCAGATCTTGTGGCTTCAAATCATTCCCATTGCCGAATACACAATCATAGAGCTAGCACTCTTGATTTGAAGCCATCTTTGCAAGTGTGTGTGAGAATAGAGGGAGTGGCGTAAAGGCTATTCCATGGCATTGGTGGTGAAGATCTAAGGTGGACATATCCTTCTTGGTTGCTGGTCATCATCAAAATAAAGTTTTAAAGACATCTAAAGTTGTAAGTTTAAAACTCTAAAATTGCATGTTTCGATTCTTGTCATGGAATTGTATGGCATGTATGATAAAAATTTTTGTTTTTCCGCTGTGCTATCATCACATTCATACCATGTCATATTCCATCACATGCATCACATACATGAGCGGAATTTTAAAATTTTTTAACCATTAGATCTGATCTTGCCATGAATACACAATATAACTATATGAGAATAAGAAAAATCACCTTTGATTTTTGTTGAACAGTTGATTTTACTTCGCACCGGCTTGTCGCAAACCACAGTGTCCAAAATCGAACACCTCCAATGAGTAATCCACACTAGAGAGGGGTAAATTGAACCAACAAGCAGTGTCCAAAATCGAACACCTCCAATGAGTAATCCACACTAGAGAGGGGTAAATTGAACCAACAAGTTGGTGTTCAACTAGGGCTAGCCGAAATTCCAAGAAGCTAGCTTGGAGTTGGTGCAAAAAGGAGAGAGAGAATAAAGAAAAAGACTTTCCTTTTGTTTTAATCACTTAACCCTAATTCTCATTAGTTGGCCTTTTATAGTTAGGTTAAAATTGCTGGAGAATTATTAATTGGGCCTCTGGAATTAATTATAATCATTTGGGCTTAATTAAATCCAATTTAATCCTTTTCATAAAAGTCTATGCACAAAATCCACAAACTAGGCCCTTTGTGCATCTAATTGAATTTAAATACCCAAATGGATTCCAAATCCAAGCAAATTAAATATGTAAGTTCCATAACACTTATGTAACATATATAAACTAATTTGGTCCAAGAAAAAGCCCTCTAAGCCCTTCTGTATGGAGTTGCCGTGTGGCCATCTTCTGGAGGGCTTCCTCCAACTTCTTCATTCCTTTGGCCCTTTATAATTTCTCCAATGGACCTATTAATTATTATATCAGTCCCATAACACTTATAGTAGTCTTATAACACTTATAAGATAATAATAATTAATCATAAAATACATTTATTTCAATTAGGTCCAATTTTGCACAACATTTCTCAAAAGTTTCGCGGATAATTTTGTTTGATCATAATTAATTAAACTCTTTAATTAATTATTATCTTATTCACTTCTCTACCTTCATAATAATATCAAATATTATTATCCTTGTTATTTTACCATTTTACCCTTTTCTCTATATGTGTGTGACCTATTGGGTTCCTGTCCATGTTGGTAGTATAATATGTAATTGTGAGTTCTATTCAAAACTCATATGATTTAAACTCCTTTAAATCATCTTATCAATCCCTATTAATACTTTTGATACATCATTATACAAGTCATGATTGGCCTCTAGCTAGGCATCATGACTACACAAATGTCAGGAAAGTCATGCGGTTTGACTGTACCCTTCCATAGAAACAGTTACCGTGCAATTACTCCTTTCACCACTCTTATCTCAATTAGATTCTGAGTATGGATTTCTGTCAACTCATATAAATCTAATTATATATGTTCTATTAATTTAACAGGAGTGCCCTCAGCCATCTTGCAAGAAATTAAGGCCTTTGTTGTCACGAACCTCTCGTGACGAGCTTGCTCTTGGAACATCTCCTTGAGGTGCACCATGATCGCATAAGCCTCTTGGTCCATAAATTGCTTTTGCAAGTCAGGCACCATAGTGGCCAGCATCAGACAGGTCACATCATTGGAGTCGCTCTTCTTGGTCTCAAAAGTTTCCTTTTGAACCGCAGAGGCGTTCCTTCCTGGTTCTTCAGGCAAGGGTGCATCCAAAACATACGACTTCTTCTCTTGCTTAAGAACTATTCTTAAGTTTCGAGACCAGTCTATGAAATTGGTGCCATTCAATTTGTCCTTTTCAAGGACTGATCGCAATGAGAAATTGTTGTTTGAAGATGCCATTTTCAATCTACAATAAAATTTAGCAAGATTAAATGAGGTCTTATTAATGATCCCACAAACCGAATTAATATCCCTTTAAATAATTCGCGTTAGTGATTTAATGTGGGCCAAGATCCACTTTTCACAACAACTTATTAGTCAAGCTGAGCTTGTACACCTAACAAGTTAAGTTACTTAGGTAGGAAAACTCCAATCATGTCTCGTACATGACTCTTGGATCAAATGGGCTAACATCTTAAGATGTTATAGCACAACCCATTTATTAGTTGCCTAGGTCCGGGCATCCCTTTCCATGTTAAGTCCAACCTACATTCACAACCCATGCCTCACAAAGATAATCGGGCGCATCTAGGACTCCTAGTCTACGTGACCGATGATCGATGCCTTGACATGTTTCGAATTAGGAAGGCAACTTTGTTACTTACTATTTTAGGGATTAATTTTATTACGGCTTACATGGCATACGCTTTGTCATCCATACATAGCATGCATATATATATAATTGCATAAAGTAAAGCGTGACAAACATGGGCCCAAAAACCTACAACTAAGATTCTATACTATTACATAAGAATCTTCGAGTTGGGCTTCTCCACTCTGGTGGGCTTCGTCTTGATTTACAAAGTCTTCAAGTATATTCTATTCTAAGAAATAAATGAAACTTTTACAATAAAACATAATGGCTCGCAGGCCATATTTAATTACAAAAACCCAGGGCCCATGAATGCACCATGCATATCCATTCATCACACCAAATTAGCAAATAAATATACATAGCATTCATGGATAAAACAAAGTCCAATTTTAATTAATTTAGCCAAGCCCATTAATGGAAATTGTGTACTTGAAACTTTAAGAGAAGACCCCGTGACGGGACTGGGCCAAAGCCCAATGGACTAAATCCTCTTATTGAATAAGTTCTCTTAAAAGCCCAAAACACTAACTAGTTAGATTTGTGCTATAAATCAACTCTAGTATAATTTCCAATTTTGCCATTTTTAATTTTATGTCATACAGCCCATAAACATTAAAAATGCATATAATATATGCTAACATGAATTAAAAATAAAATCATGAAGAACACATATATAGTACACGGCATTCATGCAAAAACAAACAAACAACAAAAACTAGTTGTTTAATGCTTATGTAATGCCATAAAATGCACAAACATTTAAATCAATTTTATGAGTCATTTAATAATCTAAATAAGTCCATAAACATTGATTTAATATTCTGTACCATTTTAATCTAAATGTGTTTTTACCATTTTAATCAAAACAAAACAAATAATGTTGATTAAACATGTAACAAACACAAACTAGACATAGTTTTAAGTGATTTTAAAAATAATCAATTAAATTGTCATGGACCAGAATTAAAACCAAATTTAAAACATGTCCAGACCTGTTATTTAATCTTTAAAAATCACTTACAAACATCCCAAAAACGTTTTTACATTTAATTTTGAAAACTAGTTGTTAAACTAGCAATTTACATGCCAACTAGCACCTAGTTTCATAATTAACATGTACCATCAGGTATAAATAATTAAATCCAACCATTACCAGCCCTAATAACATCTTAGGACAGTATATTAACATGTCATATTAATTATAATACCTATCTAATCAATTAAAATCGTTTTTACACCAAAACAATGCAAAAAACTCAAAATAGAAAATTTCAGATTTGCATGTTTTCATAATGACGATTTTTAATTAATTTTTTCATGCATCTAAAGCACTAAAATAAGCATGTTTAGGCTCTGATACCACTGATGGAATATGACATGGTATGAATGTGATGATAGCACAGCGGAAAAACAAAAATTTTTATCATACATGCCATACAATTCCATGACAAGAATCGAAACATGCAATTTTAGAGTTTTAAACTTACAACTTTAGATGCCTTTAAAACTTGATTTTGATGATGACCAGCAACCAAGAAGGATATGTCCACCTTAGATCTTCACCACCAATGCCAAGGACTAGCCTTTACGCCACTCCCTCTATTCTCACACACACACTTGCAAAGATGGCTTAAAATCAAGAGTGCTAGCTCTATGATTGTGTATTCGGCAATGGGAATGATTTGAAGCCACAAGATCTGATCTTGTTCTTCCTTTAGGTTACTGTTTCAGCCCGAGAACACAAGAGAACAAGAAATATTTCTTTCCCCTTGAGTATTTCGGCCAAGAGAGAAAAATAGCAAAACGGCATCCACTTTTATTCATTTAATTCATTAATATATATCACTTAATTTAGGTCAAGTGTGAGTGCCAAAAATTAAGTGTTAATTTCAGCCTCCATCACTTCCTAATTAAGAGATATATCTTAATTTAAATTCTATTAGAATTTAAATTCAAATGGCATTAGTCATTTAATCAAAACAAACTTACTTATTTAAGGTGATAAGTTGCTGAATTCAACTATTATTTTAGTTTGAATTTTGGCTACTTTAATTCCCTCTCAAGTATTATATTTTGATTAAATACAAATTAGGATTTAATACTCAATTAACTTAATTATACATAGATAATTAATCAATTGAAATTAAACCTAGCACATGCCAACAAATTTCTCTCGTGACCAACTGTTAACAGATTTGCCTAAAACGGCTTGCTGTTTTAGGCAAAAAGACAGTTCAATATATTTGCCTAAAACAGCTAGGCAAAAAACTCGTTTCACAGATTTGCCTAAAACAGCTAGCTATTTTAGGCAAAATCGTGGCTTAACAGATTTGCCTAAAACAGCTAGCTGTTTTAGGCAAAATCGCACCTTGATAGTTTTGCCTAGGCAAAAAAAAATGTTTTTACAAATTTGCTGTTTTAGGCAAAAATCTGTTTACCCATTTTATGCATTAATTTGACTTTAAATAAAAGTCCAAATTAATTCCCAATACACAATTTAAATATTTTAAGCCCAATGCTTTGTGTGCGATCCTATAGGTCCATTTAATGTTGGCAATGAATTAATAAATTAATTCAAAGGCTATATATATTCTCTAGCAAGATATTATAGCATTCCAAATTAAATGAAAATGTATATGGCATTTAGTGACCTAATGCAATTTTGCATAGTCCCTTACCCATAAATATCAGAATTAATATAAGGCATGGAACCAGTCATCCTTATACATATTAATTCCTTTCTTGATATTCCAGTGACACTGAACTCTCAGATAAATAATGATTACTCATTATTTCATCTCGGTATGGCCATACACTTCTCAGTTCACTGATCAAGTGGCCGATGATATTTTCTCTCATATCGAGAGGGGTAATCCCTTCACTTCTCTCATGCTCTCTAACATGAATCAATGCATACCCAATCATACCCGTACTTGTCACTCTGTTACGAGCACGTTAGGTGTATGTCAAAGTACACAGTAATTCATAAAGAGTTTCATAGAGATTTCAGGTCTAAGAACTCCGATACAAAACTTGCATATGAGAAACACTTATGACTTGTACCATGTAGTGTTCTCATGAGTGGATCTAATCCAGATACCGTGTTCTAAACATGTATCTATGATCTCTGATTGACACTCTTGTCCTTACGATCCGTAAGATAGAACTCAACTTATCAGAGAGAGCATATTAGTCTTAATTCATTTGTTATTCCCATAACAATGACTGACTAGGGATATTTAGAATGAAGTCTCATTTGTTTCAAGGTCTTACAACCATGTGCCTCACACATGATAACTTAAACTGAAACAACATTCTTGGATAGTTCTATCAATTGATATGCATAGGAATACAATAGATAAAACAAATGCCTCATTTTATTAATTTCAAGTGTTTCGTTACAATGCATTGGGGCTAGGGCTTACACTAACAATGATATACCCAATCTCTTAACTATATTCACTCCCAGTTGGAAGTAATCAGTTATGGAGTCAAAGTATACCACTTGCTACTTAAGATAACTTTGGTGATCTCAAGTCTAAGGATACTTGCACAACCGCTATGAAGAGATTCCTCACTGACATAGATTTAATATCCATGTGAGGATTCTCTATGCAGGTCTCCAATGAACTTGTTCTTCTAACAAGCATCCACATGTTAGCTTTGATTATCTTTCATAATCACAGTTATGAGAACCACTGCCTGAACCATTCAAAAAGCATAACATGTGCTAGTCTGTCCGAATTAACAATGTCCTATCTTGTTAATTCTATGACTAGGGATATTTAGATATTAAGACATTTGCATGCAATAGACATCTCACATCATGAACACCTTCATGATTGCCTTTTCATTGTGTTTATAATATCTAGGACTTCATTTATTAATTTAAGATTTACAAACTCATGTATTCAAACATAGCATTAATAAATGAATGATTCCTTTTATTAAGAATATAAATTTCATACATATGAAAAACATCCCTATTACATGGGCTCTAGGGCATACTCTCTAACAAAATATGCAACAACATAAAAATACATTTATTCTTGTTGAAGAACTTTATGTCTAATGACAAGGGAAAATATGCTACTATATTACTTATAATGCAAGTGTAATCATGTGTAACACATCACTATTTAGTAATTTTTTTAACAATTTATTTCTTTTCTGTGAATGCCTGCCTAAGTTCTATAGGTGTAGATAATGGGTGCTATGGATACTCACAGGTATTGATCGTATAAATCCTAAATGGGGTCAAAACTGTGGTCTTTATTGTGATAAACTGTGGACCCAAATGGAGTCAAATTATGGCAGCTACAATTATACCCTATAGTCATGCCTATCTATCCATAACAAAGTTCTATATGTAGGCTTTGATCTATTTTCACATTTTTCCATGTAAAAGATTAATTTATTTTGATATACATGTGTATAATTATATGTATTCTTAATGGTCACAATATTATAGCTATGATCATACATGCATATTTGAAAATGTACTTATTGATATAATATACATATCATTTCATTAAACACCTTTAACCTTACATATTTATATGTGTAGTCACGGATATGTGTGTGTGTGTGTGTGTGTGTGTGTCTAGGCTTTTTATACATTTCATATTATGTATTGTCTTAAATATTTATGTTCAAAGTACCTTAAATGTGTTTGGACAAGTTTCGGTGTCCATTAGGGCTAAAAAATCATGTATGTAAGCTGTAACAAAGGAAGCACACGGCTGAGACAAACTAGTCTTGGCCATGTATAATGGTCGAAACTAATATAAAAGGGTCCACACGACAAAGACATAATGGTCTCGGCTGTGTGCCCCATTTTAGCCTATGAATTCTATAGACAAGTTTTCTGAGTCTAATTGCACATCAATTTAGACCTAGCAAACACCATTTTTAGGCAACATGTTCTTTTATTAAGTTGTTCTCTTATATTTCTAGTTTCCAAATCATTAAAAAATAACTTCATTTGGCCTTCAAAATCTCAAGATAATCACTAAACAATGGGGACTTCTCCCAATGGTAGGGCAGCTGACACAGCCAAGGTTCAAGCTAAATTTTAACTATCATAGAGAAGAACCAAATGTTGATATCTTCCTATGAAATTTAATTTTATGAGTCTATTTTTTATTCCAACTATAATTACTTAATTTGGAGCTCTCAAACTCTAGATATAGGCAAAATAGGCTGGATAGGTTTAGTGAACCTAAAGATAGGTTTTTGCCAATAAGAACATATATCTATTATTTTGGTTATTATGCCAAATCAACCATCATACTCATGTATCCTTTCATTAAAAACCCAAATTAACATTTTTAATCACTATATAAAAGCAAACACCCAAATAAATCACAAAAAGTTCTGATACCTCTTTAGTGGGTTATACCTCTAAGCTCCTCCTCCTTCCTTTTCTTTACCATTGTTGGTTTGCCCTTCTACATAGAATACATTCACATGTTGATATGATATAAATGATTCATATATTCTTTTTAATTGATTATCAAAAGAAGAGAAGACAAAGTTGTTACACTAAAATGGTAACCTCTAATTTCTCTTTCCTCTCAAAAATCAAGTTTAGCTTTTTAAGGATTATTTAAGGGTTAAATTAGAGAAAAGGGTTGCCTTAGGCTTTTTGAAGTGGCTGGCCCCCATCTTCCTTAAATCCCTTGAGTTTTCCACCTTTTTCAAGAAGATTATAGGGAGGCTAGATGCCTTGCTCCCATTGGCTCTCATTTTTACTTTACCAAAGTTAGACTTAACTCCTTAAATTCATGTTTCTTCCCCTACTCTTTTTCTTTTCCTTTTCAATTGGGTCTTTTGATTAACATCTTTCCCATAACTAATCACATGCATGGCTTAATTTAAAATGACCACTTTACAGCTCATCTTTTAAAACATTTACCTCTATGCCCCAACTTGTAGTTTACTAACTATACACACATATAGTAATCATATTATCATTTAAGAACACCTTTATATTCTCCCAAACTTTAATAGAGGCCTCACAATTAACATGGTATTAATTTCTAATTAAGCTAAAGTAAATAACTTATTATAAGTTAACAACTAGTGTATTAATGGTCATATGTGAAAGAGGGTAAGAGAGTCATTTGAAATTATGGTATCCAAGTGTGCAATTAGGAAGCAATTATAGTTAAGTGGTCAATTGTGATATAATTATGTTTTAGTGGGCCAATTTCAATAAGAGAAATGATATTGGGGTTAAATTGAACGAAAGAGATAAAGAGGGATAGATTTTAACATGCAAAAAGATGAGGGAGCTAAATTGAAAGTTTCCCTTCAACATAAAAATCTAGAGGTTGCATAAATAAGAGAAAAGAGTTGAAAGGGGATTTAAATTCTATTTTGGCTGGCTATATAAGAGAAAAAATATATATTTTACTTCTTCTTTCTCTACTTAAAAATTTATAACTTCATCTCTCTTATTTCTCTCAAAATCTGTGAATTCCTCCCTTATCTTCCTTGTAAAATCCAACCCTTAACTCAAAGAAACATTGCTTCATTTCCATTATTATGCATAAGAGGAAGGCTTGATTAAGGGTGTCTTCAATGAGATAATAAGCTAAGAAAAGGAAGAAAAAGACGTGCAGGGACCTAAATTAGGCCTTATTAGAATTCAAGTGCATTATCATTTTATTAATGTCTAATCAAGCTTAATTAGATAAATTATTCTAAGTTAAGACATTTATAACTATTGCCTTTAAGTGAAGGAGGGTAAAATAAATATTTTACCATGTGTATAAATGGAAATAAAAATAATTAAAGGTGCAATTGAAGTATATAATATAAATATGGGGTTGATTTGTTAATATGGCATTTTAAGGGTCAAATCTGAATAAGAAAAGAATTGAGTGGTTAATTTAAGAGAAGGATAAAATGAAGAGGTCAATGTTTCACATTTAAAAAGGTGAAAGATATATGTGTGACATGCAAAATTTGGAAGGACCAAGAAAGGAATTTTCCTTGCCATTATAAATAGAAATTTAAACAAGTTAGAGAGAGAATTTTAAGAAGAGAGAAGAGAGTGGGATGCAAATTCCTTGAAGGAATTTTGAGATTTTTTCTTCTCTTCATCAAATCAATTGTTAAATCTCTCTAAGAAATCCTGAAAAGAAACCTTTGCATGTTGATTTAATTAAGGATAAGCTAGGGTAGATCATTAATGTAATTTTCTTAATTTGGTTTTCATCATCTTTTTCTTATTTTTGTTGAGAGTTGATTAAGTAAAATGCTAGAAATTCTTGTTAAATGTATGAATTTTTGTGAAAGGAGAAGAAGGAGGAGAAAAGAACAAAGGGAAAGGAAAATGCAAGATTGAAAGTTAAAGGAAGAATTCGGCCAAGGTATGGGATTAGGAATTCTCATACTTGCATGTGAATAAGATTAGTAGAAACATGATTTTAATGGCTTGTGTTGTGAACAATTGAAAAGAGAAGTAAATTTTAATAAGTGTTAAACTAGACTTATATTTTTACAATTTATATGCAGAAAGCGTAAATTGATTCTATTTTTAAGAAGCTCAAAAGTTAACTTGAAATCAAGAATAGTTGATAGCACTATTTCCAGAAATAGTTCTTAGTATTTTTGTAATATCTCGAGATTTATATATGAGAATTGGATAATTCTAGTTTGGTTTTGAAACAAACTCCCATATCTACCTTTTCTATGAAGAAATCAAAGTCTAAACATGCCTATAAACCTGCCTAAACTTAATTTGAAAACCAAAACCTTATGTTGCCTACCCTAATGAATAGTCATTAGTAATTTCCATTTATCTTGAGTTATAAAAATGATATTGCAATGATTCTTCATATTTCTAAAACTAGAAACATAGGGGAATGAAGTTGTAAGAGACCATTTCTGCTAAAAATACCGTTTTGAAAGTAAAACATTGACCAAAAGATGAACTTGGAAACCTATTGCTGCCCTATCATGACTTGAACAAATGTCACGACTCGTGACAGTGTGTCCTCTATAACGACTCAGACATTGGACATGAGTCATTACTCTCATCTATCCATGTCATCCTATTTATCCTATTTGACCCTCTTAAGCCTTTAAATTGATACTAAAACATTTTTAGAACTTCCTAAACACTTTTAAAGCATTGAAAGCATAAAGATAAAGGTTTTAAACAATAATAACATGTGATATCGATGTACCAAAGTGTTATATAGTCCATTTAACCCTTTTTAAATAGTTATACAGCATAACTTGATATAAAGACAACTCTTAAAGAGGGACATATGTATTAACTTGATGATATCATAGTGTGAAGTAATTGGCATGATCAAAAGTTGAAGTAGGTACATAGAAATTATAATCTAAGGTAAATTACTATTTACCATATGTATATGATAATATGAATATGATATGATGTGATGATTATATGTCATGCTTATATGCTGTTATGCCAAATGTTTAGTCACAAGGATAATGTGAAGTAAAATGTTGAAACATGAATGAATGATTGATAAAACATGATATTACTTGTTGAGTATGCAATGGGATTTCATTCTAAAAATCTTGGGAATGAAGCATATTATATGGAAAATTTATAATCAAGCATGCATTATTACTTAATTGAAATGGCATGATTAATGCATATCTGATGTCACATGTTAGCATGCTAAAACATAGGTCTACAGTGATATAGACTCAATTATAGAAATCTTGTTAAAGTATATGATGGCAATGTTATATGAGACTATGTATACAACTGTATGCATCAAAGAGGGAGTATCTTGTTATGAGGAAATTAGGGTTAATTACAATGCTATATATACTTGTCAATGATCCTTAACAGGCATGGGCAGTTGACAAAACATTTCATAGTTGGGATTGGGCAAAACATGTGCGTTACATGAGAATATACATATTCATTCCATTACATATATAAAAGAATCATTCACTCATAGCATATCATCATATTACATGTACAGGTCCCAACTGAAAAAGGAAACTGACAAGGTATACATTGAGCACAGTAATAATATAACAATATGATATGGTTGCCCTTATTTAGAGACAAAGTTAAATGAGAAGTGAGTAAAAGAAGATGATAGGGGAAGTATGGGATTAAAGATGATTGTGATAAACATAAAGGTATAGCAACGATAGTGTTGTACATGAGTAGAGGTTACATATATGAATTTCGAGGATGAAATTCTTTAAGGGGGAGAGAATTGTAAGGAGGCCTTATTAGAATTTAAGGGCATTATCATTTTATCAATATCTAATCAAGATTAATTAGATGAATTACTATAAGTTAAGACATTTTTAACTATTGTCTTTAAGTGAAGGAGGGTAAAATAAATACTTTACCATGTGTATAAATTGAAATAAAAATAATTAAGGGTTTAAATGAAGTATATAATATAATTGTGGGGTCAATTTGTTAATATGGCATTTTAAGGGTCAAATGTGAATACGGAAAGAATTGAGTGGTTAATTTAAGAGAAGGATAAAATAGAGAGGTCAATATTTAACATGCAAGAAGGTGAAAGATATATGTGTGACATGCAAAATTTAGAAGGACCAAGAAAGGAATTTACCTTGCCATTATAAATAGAAATTTATACAAGTTAGAGAGATAATATTAAGAAGAGAGAGGAGAGTGAGATGGAAATTCCTTGAAGAAATTTTGAGATTTCTTTCTTCTCTTGCTCAAATCCATTGTTAAATCTCTTTAAGAAATCCTGAAAGAAAAACCTTTGCATATTGATTTAATCAAGGACAAGTTAGTGTAGATCATTAAGGTAATTTTCTTAATTTGGTTTTCATCATCTTCTTCATCATATTCTTCTTGTTTTTGTTGAGGGTTGATTAAGTAAAATGCTGGAAATTCTTGTTAAAAGGATGAATAATTTGGAAGGAGAAAAAGAAGGTGGAAAGAACAAAGGGAAGGGAAAAGTGCAAGATTGAAAGTTAGAGGAGGAATTTGGCCAAGGTATGGGATTAGGAATTATCATACTTGCATGTGAATAAGATTAGTAGAAACATGATTTTAATGGCTTGTGTTCTGAACAATTGAAAAGAGAAGAAAATTTTAAGAAGCGTTACTTAAGAGAAAACATGAAGCCTTGTGAACTAGTTACTATAAATTCTGCATAATTTGAGTTAGGAAACTTAATTTGAGACCATTCTAATTAGGAGTTTTAAATAAGACTTATACCTACATTTTTTAGAAGAAATCTAAGGTTGATTTTTCCTATTTGTAGCTTTAATCATTGATAGAAACTAAAAGTGAATTTCAATCTATGTTAGTAGATAGTTTGTAGTAATTTGAGCATAATTGTTTGTATAGCTATTCAAATGATATGAGGCCACTTTTTAGTTAAAATAGACTTATATTTTTACAATTTATATGAAGAAAGCATAAATTGATTCTATTTCTAAGAAGCTTAAAAGTTAACTTGAAATCTTGAATAGTTGATAACACTATTTCAATAACCAATTCTTAGTATTTTTGTTGGGTTATAAAATAGACTCCCATATCTACATTTTTTATGAAGAAATCAAAGTCTAAATATGCTTTTAAACCTACCTAAACATAATTTGAAAACTAGAATCTTGTGTTGCCTACCCTAATGAACAACCATTAATAATGTCCATTTATCTTGAGTTCTAGAAATGATATTGGAATGACTGTTGATATTTTAGAAACTATAAACATAGGGGAACAAAGTTGTAGAAGACAATTTCTTGCTGAAAATGCCGTTTTGAATGTCAAAAATCGACCATAAGTTGAACTTGGAAACCTATTGCTGCCTTATCAGGACTCGCACATCTATCACAACTCGTGATAGTGTGTCCTCTATAATGACTCAGACACTGGACACAAGTTGCGAGTCTCATCTATTCAAGTCGTCCCATATATGTTATTTGACCCTCTTAAGTGTTGGGGATTATCGATTACATGCATCTCATACATAAGAAAAATTTAAAATTTTTAACCAATAGATCTGATCTTGCCATGAATTTACAATATACATATTAAAGAGAATAAGAAAAATCACCTTTGATTTTTGTTGTACAGTTGATTTTCCTTCTCACTAGGTTATCGCAAACCACAGTGTCCAAAATCAAACACCTCCAATAAGTAATCCATAGTAGAGAAGGATTGAATGAACCAATAAAGGAAGAGAACAAGGGCTGGCCAAAATTCCCTAGATGCTAACAAGGGGAGTGGTGGCTAGGGTTGAGAGAAAAAAGAGAACAATGTTTTCTCTTAATTGTCCACACTTAACCCCAAAACCCTATCACATGGATTTTTATTGTTAGGTTAAAAATCCAACATCATATTAGGATTGGGCTCTTTAAAATTGCTGGAGAAATAATAATTGGGCTTCTGGAATTATTAATAATTTATTTGGGCTTAATGAAATCCAATTTAAGCCCTTTCACAAAAGACTATGCGCAAAACCCACAAACTAGGCTTTTGTGCATATACTTGGATTTAATTACCCAAATGAATTCCAAATCCAACCAAATTAAATATGTAGGTCCCACAACACTTATAAAATATATTTAATTTATTGGGGTCCAATAATTAGACCTCTAAGGCCTTCTCTTTATAGTTGGCGTGTAATCGTTCCTTTAGAGGGTTTTTGCGCCAACTTCACTTCTTTGGGCCTCTTTAATTCCTCCAATGGATCTATTAATTATTATATCAGCCCTATAACACTTATAGTCTGATAATAATTAATTATGAAATATATTATTTAAATTAGGTCCATTTTACAGAACATTTCTAAAAAGTTATGCGAACAATTTTACTTTATCATAATTAATTGAACTCTTTTATTAATTATTCTCTTATTCACTTCTCTATCCCCATAATAATATCAAATATTATTATCATTGTCATTTTACCATTTTATCCTTTTCTCTATATTTGTGTGACCTATTGGGTTCCTGTCCATATTGGCAGTATAATATGTAATTGTGAGTTCTATTCAAAACTCACTTGATTTAAAATTCTTTAAATCATTTTATCAATCCCTATTTATATTTACGATACACTATTATACAAATCATGAGCGACCTCTAGCTAGACATCATCACTACCCAAATGTCAGGAAAGTCAACTGGTTTGACTATACCCTTCCATAGAAATAGTTGCCATGCAATTACTCTTTTCACCACTCTTATCTCAATTAGATTATGTGTATGGATTTCTGTCAACTCATATAAATCTAATTATGTATGTTCTATTAATTTAACCATTGTTTCCAAAATTTCCTTCATGGATCTCTGTCCATCTTGACATATTACTCTGGCTAGAGATTCTCTGAACAAGGCAATTATAAAATCATGCGAGATAACTTCCCTTAATAAATCAGGATGGTGAATCCTTTGTCAATCACTCAACTATCTTCAAGTAGGTCATGATATACCTAACCTCCTAGCTATATTCACCCCTAGTTAGCAGTAATCAGTTATGTAGTCAAAGTATACCACTTGCTACTTAAGATAACTTTGGTGATCTCAAGTCTAAGGATACTTGCACAACCGCTATGAAGAGATTCTTCACTGACATAGATTTAATATCCATGTGAGGATTCTCATGGTAGGTCTCCAATGAACTTGTTATTCTAACAAGCATCCACATGTTATCTTTGATTATCTTTCATAATCACAGTTATGAGAACCACTGCTTGAACCATTCAAGAAGCATAACATGTGTTAATCTGTCCGAATTAACAATGTCCTATCTTGTTAATTCTATGACTAGGGATATTTAGATATTAACACATTTGCATGCAATAGATACCTCATATCATGAACACTTTTATGATTGCCTTCGCACTGTGTTTATAATATCAAGGACTTCATTTATTAATTTAAGATTTACAAACTCATGTAGTTAAACATAGCATTAATAAATGAATAATTCCTTTTATTAATAATGTAAATCCATACATATGAAATACATCCATTTTATATTGGTTCTAGGGCATACTATCTAACAATCTCCCACTTGCACTAAAGCCAATCATCATATGTCTTAGACCCATGCTATTTATATGGTGATCGTGCTTAATTTGGGAAAGTGCTTTAGTGATGGGATCTGCCACATTATAATCAGTGGGGACCCTTTCTATTTTCACAACATTTCTAGCTACTATTTCCCTTATGAGATGGTAGAATTTGAGAACATGCTTGGATTGTTGATGAGACTGTGGTTTCTCTGCTTGCGCAATGGCTCCAATGTTGTTACAATATAGAGGAATCAGATCAACAATGCTAGGTACCACTCCTAGTTCATATATGAACTTTTTGATCGAAACTGCTGCTTTGGCTACTTTTGAAGCTATTGTACTCAGCTTCTATCATGGAATCAGCAGTTATTCCATGTTTGGAACTCTTCTAACTAACTGTCCCTCCTCCCATTATGAACACATAACCAGACTATGATTTACAATCATCCTTGTCATATTGAAAGCTAGCATCTGTATGCCCATTTACTTCCAAACTACCATCTCCCTATACCAAGAATATATCCTTAGTTCTTCTCAAGTACTTAAGCATATTCTTAATAGCTGCCAGTGTTCCTCTACAAAATTGGATTGGAATCTACTTGTGACACTTAAAGCAAATGCTACATCTGGACGTGTACATAACATAGCATACATGATAGAACCAATTGTAGATGCATATGGTATTCTATTCATGCTCTCTCTATCCTCTAGTGTCTGCGGACATATAGACTTAGAAAGGTGTTTCCCATGCACCATGGGTATAAACCCTTTCTTAGAGAGATCCATATTGAACATCTTCAATACTTTATCTATATATGTACTTTGAGAAAGACCTAGCAACCTATTAGATCTATCTCTATAGATCCTTATTCCCAGAATATAGGATGCTTCTCCAAGGTCTTTCATGGAGAATTGCTTAGATAACAATATTTTAACAGATTTGAGAAGAGAAATGTCGTTTTCCATGATCAATATGTCATCTATATATAGAACTAGGAAGACAATTACACTCCCACTGACCCTTTTATATACACAAGGTTCATCTTCATTCTGTGAGAAACCTAACTCTTTGATTGTCTCATTGAATCGTATATTCCAACTCCTAGAGGCTTGCTTCAATCCATAAATGGATCTTTGAAGCTTGCATACCTTTTCACCATTTCTTGATGTGAACCCTTCTGGTTGTGTCGTATACACATCCTCAGTCAGATTTCCATTTAGGAAAGCTGTCTTCACATCCATTTGCCAAATCTCATTATCATAATAAGCTGCAATGGCTAAAAGTATTCTTATAAACTTAAGCATCGCTACAGGAGAAAAGGTTTCATCATAGTCAATACCTTATTTTTGATGATAGCCTTTAGCTACTAATCGAGCTTTATAGGTAACTATATTACCTTCCATATCGGTCTTCTTTTTGAAGACCTATTTTGCACCCTATGGGTTTTATCACTTCAGGTGGTTGAGTTAAAGTCCATACTTTATTCTCATACATGGAGTCCATTTCAGAAATAATATCCAAATGTTTCTTTTGGATATCCCACAAATAAACATTTGTCAAACTTAACATCCAGTTTATCTGACACTGTCCTTTTCACATAAGCAGGACAACCCCATACTTTCATATGAGAAAGTATGGGTTTCTTGTTATTAAACATCTCATATGAAGTAACATCAACCAATTTACTAGGAACTCTGTTTAACACATAAACAGCGGTTTCTAATGCATATCCCCAAAAGAACTTAGGCAAGTTTGCTTGGCTCATCATGGATCGAACCATATCTAATAGTGTTAGATTTATCCTCTCAGATACATCATTGCATTGTGGTGTATATGGTGGAGTTCATTAAGATAAAATCCCATTATCTCCAAGATAATCTTGAAATTCTTGGCTTAAGTATTCTCCACCTCGATTTGATCTAAGTGTTTTAATACTCTTGCCAAGTTGTTTCTCTACTTCATTTATGAATTCTTTGAATTTTCAAATGCTTCTGATTTATATTTCATTAGATAGATGTATCCAAACTTGGAATAATCATCTATGAAAGTAATGATGTAGGAGTAACCTCATCTGGCACGTGTAAGCATTGGACCACATACATCTAAATGTATTAAGTCCAAAAACATTTTAATTCATTCTCTTTTCCCAATAAAGGGAGCTTTTGTCATTTTTCCCAATAGACAAGATTCATATGTATCAAATAATTCATAATCAAATGATCCCAAATCACCTGACTTGTGTAATTTGGTCATGCGTTTCTTAGTTATATGGCCTAAACGACAATGCCATAAATATGAGGTATTTAGATTATCATGTTTCATTCTCTTGGTATCCACATTATACACTTCTTTAAATAAATCAAGAACAAATATACCATTCTCAATGATAGCTTTTGCAAAAAACATATTGTTCTTAAAAATGTAACAACACTTATCCTTCAAAGAAATGTCATAATCATTTAATAAACAACTGAAAGAAATAATACTTTTTGGATAAAACTGGAACATAATAACAATTATTTAATTCCAGTATTAATCCACTTAGAAGAGGCAAATGGTAAGTCCCCATAACCTTTGTAGAGATGTTTTTTCCAATAGCTGACTGTAGACATATTTTCGCCTTTCCAACTCTTCTAATGCTTTTAAGCCCCTATAGATCATTACACAAATGTGATCCATATCCAGTATCTAATACCCAATATTATTTTGAAGCAATAGAATAAGTATTAATTTCAATCATATGAATACCTGAAGTAAAAGCATCAGCTTGCTTCTTCTCCTTGAGAGAATCTAGATAGGCCTTGCAGTTACGCTTCCGATGACCATTTTTTCCACAATGGAAGCAAGTTCCTTTGGGATTCTTTTTCTTAGCAACCTTCTTCTTAGAGATTCCACCATTCTTTGGCTATGCCTTGGTTATCTTCTTCTTCTTCTGCTTCTTGCCTTTAGCAGAAGTGACAACCATGACACTTTTTGGATCCTTCTTGAAGGATCCATCAGTAGTCTTGAGCATGTTGAATAACTCAGGAATGGTTACTTGGATCTTGTTCATGTTGAAATTAAGCACGAAAGGCGCATAACTTGGAGCCAACGATTACAAAATTAAATCTATGTATAGATCATTATCCATTACATAGCCAAGTTTACTCAAATGCTCAATATACCCATACATCCTCAATGCATGAGTAGCAGCTAAAGTTCCTTCCACCATTTTACACCTAAATAGAGCTCGAGCAATCTCATATTAATCAGTTCTATCCTGAGAAGAATAAAGCTCCTCAAGATGCAAAATGATGGTTCTAGCATCCATTATCTCATGTTACTTCTAAAGCTCCAAGGACATAACACCCAGCATTAGACATGCTGCCGCTTCACTATCCTCCATGTATTTTCGATAAGTGCCTTTGATCTCATCAATGGAATCTTCTAATGGAAGTGATGGTGAATCTTTATCCAAGACATAATAGATCTTTTAAGCTTTAAGAACAATTTTCACTTGCCTGATCCAGTAACAATAGTTGATGCCAACCAGCTTGTTATCCAAGATTAATCGTATATTAATATTTGATGTGCTCATGATGATGACCTAGATGTGAAAAAGAAAATATATGAGAGTATGTTCATATATATATATATATATATATATATATATATATATATATATATGTATGTATTAATTAGGTCTTTAATTAATCCATTTACTTCCACTATTTTATTGCGAATTAATAGCCCTCACTATATAATCCAAGAGAACCCAATGGTTTTCTTAGTGGGCTAATATCCAATCCTTGATATGTAATTTGACCTTGACTGTGGTCAACAAGCCAAACTCCATACCCTTGAAAGGTAGGTATCTCTATACCAATTGTGACTCTACACAACTATTGGATCATTAGGTTATCAACTCTTGATATATGAATATCGTATATGTATTCCTTAATCTTGCTTCTAGAACCATTAGCCTTGACTGTGGTCAACAAGCTAATGGGCTAGCTAAGATGACCCATTGAATTAGATTCAAACATATTCAATATAATGTGAGCTTGACTGTGGTCAATAACCCACACTATAAAGAACTCTGGTTCTCCTCCACTTAATGGAAGGCTTATATACCTTAGTATTTATTTGAGGGTTTTAGTTAATTAAGTCTCATCATATATAGTTGGGATACATTGGTATGCATCATATATCTATCACATAAATATAAGCAGACAAATATAGTATAGTTATGGACTTTACTAGATTAATTTCCCCAAGCCAAAAGGGAAATCAAAAGGTCACACCTAGGTAGTATGCATGATTCAATCAAGCAAAATAATTACATTATCTTCAAACTTGTTGGATCTCCATCCGGCCCATCTTGCTCCTTGATAGTGGTCTCCATCTCTATATCTAATATTAATCTAAGTAATCTAATTACATATTACAATTTGAAAAAAAAAATACAAACCAAAAACAAGTGGTCGCGACATGAAAGTCCTCATTGGGCCAAAACATGCATAATGCTCAATCACATTGGGCCTTGACCATAACTATCCATCATGCTAATCATACACCTTTATATGCATTTCTAATGCATAAATTAAAACATATAATGGATTACTAACTTTGTTTCAACTCTTGAAACTTACTTTTGAGCTATTTTAATAATGTGATCAAATTAGCAAACTTTTTCCATTTTGCAAACTTTCATTTTATGAAACCTTTTGCATGTATGTGTTTTTGCCTTAATTATCAATCCAATTGATTATTAATTAATTATCAATTGATTATTTAATTAATTAATCATATTAAAAAATTAAAAATTCAATTTTGGGTTTAAAACAAGGGTGGGCGGAAACCTACACAATAAAACCCTAAAATGTGTTCACACACAAACTAGTTTTGTGTCTATTGGACAATTTAGGCCTTTTGGAATGAGCCAAACCCACTCCAGCCCTTAAAATCCATTAATAAACTTAATTATAGTTTATAATATTTAATTTAACTCAACTCCTTGGGCCTACCAAGTCATTCACCAATTTAAACCAAGTCCGTAAACATAATTAAGGCTAGTAAATGGTTTTAATGAATTAAAATTAATCCAATTAATTCAAGGCCCATTTTAATTAATCTAGTTAATTAAAAACACATTAATATATCAGATTTAGAAGATTAAAAATCATTCTAAATATGAACACACCAATAACATACCAAGAACACACGAAGAATACTAATTTATCAAACTTTTCGACTAAACTAGTTTTCATGCAAAACTTTTTCAATTTTGATTTTACTTGATCCAATGGCTTAATATTACATATTAAATACATAAATTATCATCAAAATAATTCTAGAGAGGATCAATAAAAATTTAATTTAGAACAGCCCCTAAACTTTTTTGAAAAATAAAAGCCATTCATGCCATTCTCAATGGTTGTTTTCTCAAAAGAATAGTTTTTATTTTTTGTTTTATATATTTGATCACATACATCCAGAAATCAATATTTCTCATTCATGAACAATCAACTCTGAGCACATCAAAAGGGTTTCTACGCCAACTTCACTTCTTTGGGCCTCTTTAATTCCTCAAATGGATCTATTAATTATTATATCATCCCTATAACACTTATAGTCCAATAATAATTATTTATGAAATACATTATTTCAATTAGGTCCATTTTACAGAAGATTTCTAAAAAGTTCTACAAACAATTTTACTTGATCATAATTAATTAGACTTTTTAATTAATTATTCTTTTATTCACTTTTCTATCCCCATAATAATATCAAATATTATTATCCTTTTCATTTTACCATTTTATCCTTTTCTTTATATGTGTGTGACCTATTGGGTTCCTGTCCATAGTGGCAGTATAATATGTAATTGTGAGTTCTATTCAAAACTCAAATGATTTAAACTTCTTTAAATCATTTTATCAATCCCTATTGATATTTATAATATACTATTATAAAACTCATGAGCGGCCTCTAGCTAGACATCATGACTACCTAAATGTCAGGAAAGTCAAGTGGTTTGACTATACCCTTCCATATAAATAGTTACCATAAAATTACTCCTTTCATCACTCTTATCTCAATTAGATTCTAAGTATGGATTTCTGTCAACTCATATAAATCTAATTATGTATGTTCTATTAATTTAACCACTATTCCCAAAATGCCCTTCATGGATCTCTATCAATCTTGGCATATTACTCTGGCCGGAGATTCTCTAAACAAGGCAATTATAGAATCATGCGAGATAACTTCCCTTAATAATTATGGGATGGTGAATCCTTTGTTAATCACTCAACTATCTTCAAGTAGGTCATGATATACCCAACCTCTTAACTATATTCACCCTTAGTTAAAAGTAATTAGTTATGGAGTAAAAGTATACCACTTGCTACTTAAGATAACTTTGGTGATCTCAAGTCTAAGGATACTTGAACAACCACTATAAAGAGATTCCTCATTGACATAGATTTAATATACATGTGAGGATTTTCTTTATAGGTCTCCAATTAACTTGTTCTTCTTACAAGCATCCACATGTTAGCTTTGATTATCTTTCAAAATCACAGTTATGAGAACCACTGCTTGAACCATTCAAGAAGCATAACATGTGCTAGTCTGTCTGAATTAACAATGTCCTGTCTTTTTAATTCTATGATTAGGGATATTTAGATATTAACACATTTGCATACAATAGAAACCTCATATCATGAACACTTTTATGATTGCCTTTGTACTGTGTTTATAATATCGAGGACTCCATTTATTAATTTAAGATTTACAAACTCATTTATTTAAACATAGCATTAATAAATGAATAATTCCTTTTATTAAGAATATAAATTCGCACCTATAAATACATCCCTTTTACATGGGCTCTAGGGCATACTTTCTAACATTAAGCCTATAAATTGATAGTAAAGCATTTTTAGACATTCCTAGACACTTTCAAAGCATTGAGAGCATAATGATAAAGGTTTTAAACAAGAATAACATGTGATATCGATGTACTAGAGTATTATAAAGTCTATTTAACCCTTTTTAAATAGTTATAAAGCATAACTTGATATAAATACAACTCATAAAGAGGGACAAATGAATTAACTTGATGATATCATAGTATAAAGTAATTGGCATGATCAAAAGTTAAAGTAGCTACATAGAAATTGTAATCTAAGGTAAATTACTATTTTCCAAATGTATATGATAACATGAATATGATATGATGTGATGATTATATGTCATGCCTATATGTTGTTATGCCAAATGTTTATTCAAAAGCATAGTGCGAAGTAAAATGTTTAAAAATGAATGAATGATTGATAAAACATGATATTAATTATTTAGTATGCAATGGGATTTCATTCTATAATCTTGGGAATTAAGCATATTATATGGCAAGTTTATAATTAGGTATGCATTATTACTTAATTAAAATGACATGATTAATGAATATGTGATGTCACATGTTAGCATGCTAAAATATAGGTCTACAGTAGTGATATAGGCTCAATTATAGAAATCTTGTTAAAGTATATGACGGTAATGTTTTATGAGACTATGTATACAAGTGTATGCATCAAAGAAGGAGTATCTTGTCATGTGATTGTTACATGAGAAAATTGTATAAACTATTCTATGAATTGTGCATATACATTTATGCATTAGAAAAGATATATTTTTACATGATTATGTATAGGTGCAAATGGTATTATATAAGTATAGTCTTGGTGTACAAAATAGTTACATGATTGAATAGGATTACAAGTATAGAATAGTAATAGCCAACAGTGAGCATGTTCACAAGTTTACAGAAAGTTACACATGAGCATGTATATGATTACATTTTTCATAGTTACACAAGAGTATACATATGCATAGATGAATATGATTGAATAATGTAAATATAAAGCAAAGAGATTATATTGCTTGCATTCGTGTCTAGATTGTGGATAAATAGGCATACCTATAAGGGTTACTTGCAGCTACTAAAGTATGGTTTTGACCCCATTTGGGTCATATTTTATAGACATGGTCCCGTTTGGATCATATATAACCCCGTTTGGGTTATAGTCAACCCTGTTTGGGTCTGCTTGATCGGTCCCCTGTTCTATTGGCCCCATTTAGGTCTATGTTTTTGGTATCCTCAGATATCCCCTGTTTTGATACCCTCGAGTATCCCCTGATCCCATTATCTACTTCTTTAGAAAAGTGCAGGCCTTTTTCACAGTAAAAGAAAAACATCATAGTAAATTAAAAGATTAAAGAAGCATGACAGCTCTTAATTTGATCTTTATATGGAATCTATATGTTGCATATGGAAATCATGATACTATAAGAGGCTATATATTTTGTATATATGTATGCAATTTTACTACATGTTATACATACATATTAGAGTTATAAGCTATATACGTAATGAACTTATGCATCATTAATATTGGCTAATAACTATATCGGTTTTTGCATGTTTCCTATATTTATGTATGACTCATTTAAAGTTGTTAAATGACATGTGGGATTATTTATATGTTAGGGTTATAGAATCATTGAGTTAATTTCCAGGGTTTTTCTTTATACTTAGGAATTCAAGTTACATGTATTAGTATTTGTGAAATGTGATATCATTTCATAGCTATATTTGGTTCAGATGTATTTCCTTATAGAAACATTTTGCTTGCTTAACATTGAGTAATGATATGTGAGATTCCCTATATGTGAACATAAATAAATTTTGAATTCATAGCATGGTTTTGAAATAGATATACATATAAACGACAGAAGTGAATTTGCATGTTAAAATATAGCAATCAATACGACATATATATATATATATATAGTTGACAAGGGAAAGGTATGTTATTGATAGAAACACACAATTCACAATGGCATGGAAATTATTACAAATCATTAATGTATAGAGGTCTAACTTATTAACTCAAAGTTATATGTTTTAAAATAGCTACACATTTAAGTTAGACTAGTAAGTCAATATGCTTATACAAGAATAAAATATACGAAACTGAAAAAGGTAAACTTGATATATAAAATATTAAGTGATGGATGAATAATTGTTATTGTGAGTAAGAAATCGATAAGCGAATGGAATAGTAATAATAAATTCATATCGGTTATAAGTGTAACGAAAGATAATATAAAATCGAGAGAGTGTTTTGAATATTGCTTATAATGATTTGTTTATTTGTTTGAAGATATGTTTATATGCAATTGTATTTTGACGACCTTTAAAAGAGGCCGTCCTCATGTTTTATATTTCCCCACTAAGCTTTATAGTTTAGCACAGGTTTTTATCCGTGCAGGTTGTAGGGATAGGTTTTTTTCTCAAGATTGATATATACTTTAGAACGACCAACACGTGTCTTAGAAGATTGGATAGTATATAATCTTCTTTTGGGGTCTTTTTTAACTAGAGAATATTTGTGTTGAAAATTTTGTAATAGTATAGATGTTTTGTAAATGTAGATCTTGGAATGTTTAAAGAAACGTTCTTATAAGTGAAGTTTTTAAATGTTAAATTTTAGTTGATGGTTTAAGTTATCTTATAAGATATCTATATAGTATGGTAATCATATAACTATGGTAAAGCATGCTTAAATGTTACAGGATATAGTGCTTAGCTAAGTATAAGATAAGGGTGCTACAAGACATGTAGAGAAAAATAGAATATTGTGGAAGATTTGGTTGCATGAAAGGTTAGGGAATTTTATTTAGTTTGTATGTAATTTTTATGGATGAAAATATTGATTAAATGTGTAATGGATGTGTTTAGAGTTGGTAATATATTTATAAAGATGAGATTTAAAGATTTATACCTTGCATGTGTTTTATTTATGATTAAAAAAGTAAAAATTTGTTGTGGTTCACTAGGAATTAGTTTTTATATTTTAAGCATATTTTGAATTATAAAAATCTAAATAGGGTGTTTCTAGTTGATAATTTCACCTAAGAAATGAAGCTATAACTTTGTAGAAGAAACCTTTGTTTGATTCTACCTTTAAGTATGTTTAATTTTTGGTTGAAGTTGAATGCGAGCTACAATCCAGTTTCAGTGAGCAGATGTTAGTATTTTGGTCATAACTCTTTGTAAAGAGGTCTAAATGTGATGAGGCAAAATTTTAGATAAACTAAACTCCCATATATATATATATATATATTTTCAATCAGAAGGCAAAGTTTAAATCTTCCTTTAAACATGTCAAATTTAGCTTAGAAATTGAAACTGCTTGTAACTGTTAGAGAGTATGCCCTAGAGCCCATGTAATAGGGATGTATTTCATATGTATGAATTTATATTCTTAATAAAAGGCATTATTCATTTATTAATGCTATGTTTAAATACATGAGTTTGTAAATCTTAAATTAATAAATGAAGTCCTTGATATTATAAACACAGTGCAAAGACAATCATGAAAGTGTTCATGATATGAGGTGTCTATTATATGCAAATGTGTTAATATCTAAATATCCCTAGTCATAGAACTAACAAGATAGGACATTGTTAATTCGGACAGACTAGCACATGTTATGCTTCTTGAATGGTTCAAGTAGTGGTTTTCATAACTCTGATTATGAAAGATAATCAAAGCCAACACATGGATGCTTGTTAGAAGAACAAGTTCGTTGGAGACCTGCAAAGAGAATCCACACATGGATATTAAATTTATGTCAGTGAGAAATCTTTTCATAGTGGTTGTGCAAGTGTGAGGCCCTTAAATGACCCTAATTGGAATTTTCATGATTTGAGTAGGATTTATTTGATTAAGATTAAATTAAAAATGACAATTTCACAAAAGTATGGGTCAAGTGATAAATTATTGTGTTATTATATTATTTGCATGAAAATAAAAGTTAATGTTATAGTTTAAAAATACTCAAGGGTATAATTGAAGTATAAAGTATTAATTTGGGGTTAATATATAATTACGGCTTCTTTAGGGGTAAATGTGAATAAATGAATAATTGAGTGGTTAATTTAAGAGAAGGAATAAACGTAAAGTTTGATTTAAGAAAAGGAGTTAGTGGAGGGGTCACTTTATAGCATGCATAAAGGTGTGTGGTATTTATGTGACATGCAAAATCTAGAGGGAGTAAACGAGAAGTTTGCCACTCATATAAATAGAAAGAAGTTAGTGGGAGAGAGAAAAGAAAGACATTTTCTGTTGGCTTTGTTATCTTAGACGGCATCTCCCTCTCAAATCCCTTTCATCTTTGTTCTATTCTTGGTGAAGATAAAACCTTTTACCTCAATTTTATTTTCAAGAGTTGGATGCATGTGATATGTTATGAGCTAATCTTTGAACTCAATTGCTAAGGTAAGAAGAAATTAAACATTCTCATCTCCTTCTCCTTCTTTTTGAATGGAAAGATTGTACACTTTGATGGAAAGTGGAATTCTGGATTTTAATACAAAATAATATGTGACTTGTTGTAGAGGAAGATTGTAGTAAGAAGAATAAGGGCGAAACAGTTTTAAAAGAGTAGAGATTTTGGTTGTTTCAGCTAAGGTATGGAATAGGACTCATCTTGCATGCATGTGAATGTTAGTTATATCATTGAGGTGCATATGTGTGATAGATTGAATAATTGGGTTGAGGTATGAAATTAGAATTTGTTACAATAGGTGTTACATGAAGAATTGATGAAACTATTGACAGTAATTTAGCCATAAAAATGAGTTAGGGACCTTAAATTAAAGACATGTTAATTTCAATAGTTCCACAAGAGTTATATGTATAAAAGTGTAGTTGAAAAATAGCACTAATTTGGCCTCTAAATTATCCCTATATTGATTGAATGTTAGATGAATTTTTTATTCCGAATTCGGAACAGCTTGGGGTATAATCTTTCTAATTGATTGTAAAATTATCAAAATGACATGAGTTCAATTCATACTTAAAATAAACTTCCAAAATTACAATTTATATGAAGAAATCAAATCTATTAATGCTTATAAGATTGCCTAATTTTCACTTGAAATCGGAAATCCTGTGTTACCTATTATAATGAACAAACTTTAATAAATTCCATATATCTTAAGTTATAGAAAAGATATTATAGATATTTTTGATGTTTTAGAAACTAGAAATATAGAGGAACAAAGTTGTAGAAGACCATTTTTGCTGAAAGTTCCATTTGGAAGGTCTACAATGATGTACAAAGTGAACTAGAAAAACTATCTCGTAGAAATTTCCTTAAGGCATCAGTGGCAGTCGCAGCCGAGACAATTTGTATCAATCGTGGGCACCTTCTGATGCCAATTTCGGCCTTTAGACATGGCTGGGACCAATTGGCTCAACCGTGGCCTTTTCCTTTTGATGTTTAATGCAGCTTTTAGCCCCATCCAATACCAACACTTACCTTAACCTTTTGAAACACTTCTAAAGTATGTTAAAACATGTAATTTGATTTAAAATATGGAATTAATTTGTGAGTTTAGAAAATTTTAAAATATAAATAAGAAAGTTATATTGTTAATAGCAACACATGAGATTAATTGGATGATTTATAAAAACAAAGTTATAAAGTTATGTTGTCACTATATATTTTGGAACTCTAGTTGATGTACATGAATTTATGAAAGTATGATTTTATAAAATGATCATTGATCCTATATGAATGACAACATGATTGTAATATGATGTGTTGCCTAAAGAATAGCATGTTCAGGTATAAGTTCATGATGGGAGGTATGTTCAATCACTGACACCTGAACTTTTACATGTGTGTATAAATGCATGTTTATGCAGTAGAAAATTTTGTACTATAATATGAACATACACGTGTACAGTTTGTATGATATAGTACAAGCATGATATATTAAATGAACATGAAAAACTCTATTGCCTACTACTAGAGTTTAATTGTGGATAGATAGGCGCCTATAGGGAATTGCAACTGCCACAGTCGACCTTTTTAGGTCCACAGTATAGTTGATCCTACTGGATCTTGCACAACTCTTTTGGGTTGTTGCTTGACCCTTTTGGGTCCTTGACCGGTCCACGGTATATTTGGCCTTGATTGGGTCCATATTTTTTATATATTCGGATATCCACCATTTGATACCCTCGGGTATCCACCGATCCTGTTATCCACTCTTAGAACCTAAGCAGGCTAAAGTAAAGCATTATTGTTTCACAGTTAATCACAGTATGAACTATACATCTGATATATGATTTATCATGTTTAACTGTGGTTCCTTAAGCATGTATTGGTATCTATTTACATTATATACAGATCTCATTATGAATTTTATGTATTCCAGTATGCTGAATTAATTGAAGGTTTATCTTGTTGTGTAAGCTATTATACTTTATCTTTTACTTTTTCCTGCCATGTAAATATTATTAATATTCAATTGTTTTGTACATCCTATATTTCTAATGACCACTGTGAGCTATTGTCTTTTATGTTTAGAATCCCCACTAAGCTGTATAGCTTAGTATAGGTTATTTTGATCCGTGTAGGTTTTTGGTAGTCAAGGCTTTTGCTCAAGAGCTTTTTCTGCATCAGGACAGGCTAACACCAGTCTATAAAAGTTGATGTAGGAAATTTTGATAATTTTTGTTTAGTTCCTTACATGTTTAATATGTATAAGGTTTGTAATATATATATATATATGTTATATGGAAGTGAAGGTTGTAATAAGCTCATAGTGAGAATGCTAGTATATGTATGCATCTAGAAGCTATATTACTTTATATAAATGTGTTGAAATGCTGAATGCTACGCATGAAAGAAAAATGACTAAAATAGCATGATATAGCATTATTAAGATATTGGGTTACATATGGAGTCAATATGCTTATTCAACTTTAAATGTACATGAAAGATGTGAGAAACCTAATTAGTATAATAGTTATATGATTAAATGGATAAGATGACGTGAATGCATATAGATGTTAAATGAGTTAATTGCTTAAAATATCATGATTTAAGTAGATTGCATTAAATATAGTACAGTTGTAGTTTAGGGTGTTTCAATTTGGTATCAAAGCCTGGTTTAGCCTTTTCTGGGCAATACGAGTATAGAAACTTTAATATGAGATACTGTTGTGTTGGCCTAATGCAAAAGTTCATATTTTCTTATAGATTAAAGAAGGAGAATTCCTCTAGGGATACTATAGAAGAATCGGCTGAAAGTAATTTGCTGGTCAGATCAAATCCTCCTAATCCTATGACTTCATCATCACATCGAAATGAAATTCCTACTATAGTTCCTGGAGAGGCCTTGTTGAAAATTTCTCAGGATATGGCCTAGATTCTGCAAAGAATGACTATGCCCAAGGCTCCAATATCTGAAATTAGAAAGCATGGGGCACAAGAATTTATGGGCACTAATTTAGAATAGTCTGAAGAAGTTGAGTTTTGGTTAGAAAGGCTGGAGAGAATATTTGATGAAATTAACTGTCCTGCAAATCACAAGGTATCTTATGTTGTGTCCTTACTTCAAGGCATGGCTTATGATTTGTGGAAGTTGATTTTGAGACAACCTCAGTTACCTGACCCACTTACCTGGGAATTCTTTGAGGGGGAGTTTAGAAAGAAATATGTTACTGAGGCTTACAAAGGGGAGAAATTGAAGTAGTTTCTTAGTTTGAGACAAAAAGTTCTATCTCTGGCTGAGTGTGAAAAAAATTTAGCTGATTATGCAATGTTGGAATTTAATGGTTACATGCATCACATACATGAGCGGAATTTTAAATTTTTTTAACCATTAGATCTGATCTTGCCATGAATACACAATATAACTATATGAGAATAAGAAAAATCACCTTTGATTTTTGTTGAACAGTTGATTTTACTTCGCAACGGGTTGTCGCAAACCACAGTGTCCAAAATCGAACACCTCCAATGAGTAATCCACACTAGAGAGGGGTAAATTGAACCAACAAATTGGTGTTCAACTAGGGCTGGCCGAAATCCAAGAGGCTAGCAATGGAAGTGGTACAAAAAAGGGAGAGAGAATTAAGAGAAAAAGACTTTCCTATTGTTTTAATCACTTAACCCTAATTCTCATTAGTTGGCCTTTTATAGTTAGGTTAAAATTCCAACTCCTTAATGAGATTGGGCTCTTTAAAATTGCTGGAGAATTATTAATTGGGCTTCTGGAATTAATTATAATCATTTGGGCTTAATTAAATCCAAATTAAATCTTTTCATAAAAGACCATGCACAAAATCCACAAACTAGGCCCTTTGTGCATCTAATTGGATTTAAATATCCAAATGGATTCCAAATCCAACCAAATTAAATATGTGAGTTCCATAACACTTATGTAACATATATAAATTAATTTGGTCCAAGAAAAATCCCTCTAAGCCCTTCTGTATGGAGTTGGCGTGTAGCCCTCTTCTGGAGGGCTTCCTCCAACTTCTTCATTCCTTTGGCCCTTTATAATTTCTCCAATGGTCCTATTAATTATTATATCAGTCCTATAACACTTATAGTAGTCTTATAATACTTATAAGACAATAATAATTAATCATGAAATACATTATTTCATTTAGGTCTAATTTACAGAACATTTCTCAAAAGTTCCGCGGACAATTTTATTTGATCATAATTAATTAAACTCTTTAATTAATTATTATCATATTCTCCTCTCTACCTTTATAATAATATCAAATATTATTATCCTTGTCATTTTACCATTTTACCCTTTTCTCTATATGTGTGTGACCTATTGGGTTCCTGTCCATGTTGGCAGTATAATATGTAATTGTGAGTTCTATTCAAAACTCACATGATTTAAACTCCTTTAAATCATTTTATCAATCTCTATTGATATTTTGATACATCATTATACAAGTCATGATTGGCCTCTAGCTAGGCATCATGACTACCCAAATGTCAGGAAATTCATGTGGTTTGACTGTACCCTTCCATAGAAACAGTTACCGTGCAATTACTCCTTTCACCACTCTTATCTCAATTAGATTCTGAGTATGGATTTCTGTCAACTCATATAAATCTAATTATGTATGTTCTATTAATTTAACCATTGTTCCTAAAATGCCCTTCATGGATCTCCATTCATCTCGGCATATTACTCTGGCCAGAGATTCACTGAACAAGGTAATTATAGAATCATGTGAGATAACTTCCCTTGTTAAATCTGGGATGGTGAATCCTTTGTCAATCACTCAACTATCTTCAAGTAGGTCATGATATACCCAATCTCCTAACTATGTTCACTCCCAGTTGGAAGTAATCAGTTATGGAGTCAAAGTATACCACTTGCAACTTAAGATAACTTTGGTGATCTCAAGTCTAAGGATACTTGCACAACTGCTATGAAGAGATTCCTCACTGACATAGATTTAATATCCATATGAGGATTCTCTTTGCAGGTCTCCAATGAACTTGTTCCTCTAACAAGCATCCACATGTTAGCATTGATTATCATCCATAATCACAATTATGAGAACCATTGCTTGAACCATTCAAGAAGCATAACATGTGCTAGTCTGTCCGAATTAACAATGTCCTATCTTGTTAATTCTATGACTAGGGATATTTAGATATTAACATATTTGCATGCAATAGACATCTCACATCATGAACACCTTCATGATTGCCTTTGCACTGTGTTTATAATATCTAGGACTTCATTTATTAATTTAAGATTTACAAACTCATGTATTCAAACACAGCATTAATAAATGAATGATGCCTTTTATTAAGAATATAAATTTCATACATATGAAAAACATCCCTATTACATGGGCTCTAGGGCATACTCTCTAACATGCAAGTATGTTCCCAAGGAGATGTTGACAGGAGTATTTAAATGCAGGCACTTTGAAGATGGGCTGAATGATAGAATCAAAGAAAAATTGTTCGGATTTACATCTCTAAATGTGGTAGATTTTACAACTGCTATGAAAATTGAAAAGTATGAGATAGCTAAAAGAGAGAGGGCGCATAAAAGAAATGGTTCCAGGGGAGGATCATCTTCTGGAAAAAGATTTAGAGGAACTCAAGGAGGTCAGCCTGCAGAGTCTATTTTTAGTTCTGCTAATAAAGGAAAGAAACAAGAATCTTTTGCCAAGTTTAAAAATGGTAATGAAGTTTCAGGAAGACAAAGTGGGGGTCAAGCAACTAAGTGTTCACATTGTTCCAGGCACCATTGGGGTAATTGCAGGAAACTAGCTGTAGAATGCTTTAGATGTGGCAGTACTGATCATTTTATGGCAAATTGTCCTTTGAAATTGGATCAAGGTTTTAAGCAACAGAATAGTAGGGGAGCTTCTAATGCACCCCCATTTGGAAGAGGTAGAGGCAGAGGAAGGTTTGGATTAGCTCATCATGGATCTCAGTCCCAGAATATGTCAGAAATAATTGATAGACCTTCTACTCAAATGGTTGCTAGACGGGCTTATGCCATGAAGGCTCGAGAGGAACAGGATGCTCCAGAAGTTATAGCTGGTACTTTTTCTCTTAATAATTGTAACATACATGCACTCATTGATCCTAGCTCTACTCACTCATATGTTTGTATTGGTGTTTCGGGTAGAGATAGGTTTAAAACACAACAGTTAGATTTTGATGTATGTGTAACTAGTCTAATGGGACATAGTATAATTATTAATAAGGTGTGTAAAGACTGTCCTATAGTATTTCAAAGGAGAGAGTTTCCAACAGATTTGATTGTGTTACCCTTTCATGAGTTTGATGTAATTCTAGGAATGGATTGGTTATCCAAGCATTATGCAATGGTAAATTGTGAAAAGAAAACAGTATCTTTCAGGGATGATGAAGGAAAGGAAGTGGTAGTAGAAGGAAATTGTTCTAAGCTATCAACTAGTGTTATATCAGCAATGCAAGCTAGGCGTTGTCTTAGAAAAGGATGTGAAGCATTTTTAGCTTTAGTCCTTGACTTCAAAAGGGATACAGTGAAGCTTGAGAATATATCAATTGTTAAATAATTTCCAGAAGTATTTCCTAAGGAATTACCTGGTATTCTGCCAGAAAGAGAAGTTGAGTTGTCTTTTGATCTATTACTTGGTACAACCCCAATCTCTAGGGCACCATACAGAATGGCTCCATCTAAATTAAAAGAGTTGAAAGTTCAATTATAGGAATTGTTAGACAAAGGCTTCATCAGACCTAGTATGTCACCTTGGGGTACTCTGGTTTTATTTGTTAAGAAAAAATATCCTTTACCACGAATAGAGGATTTATTTGATCAGTTAAGTGGTGCCGGTGTGTTTTCAAAGAGAGATTTACGATCAGGATATTATCAACTCAGTGTTAAAGATGGGGATGTTCCTAAGACTGCATTTAGAACTCGTTATGGGCATTATGAATTTTCAGTCATGCCATTTGGGTTGACTAATGCTCCTGCTACATTCATGGATCTCATGAATAGGGTATTCAGACCCTACTTGGATCAATTTTTTGTAGTGTTTATTGATGACATATTAATTTACTCAAGAAATGAAGCTGAACATCTGAGAATTGTATTGCAAACATTGAAAGAAAATGAGTTGTTTGCCAAATTGAGTAAATGTGACTTCTGGCTTAAGGAAGTTTCTTTCTTAGGTCATGTTGTATCTGCTAAAGGTGTTAGGGTTAATCCAAATAAAATTGAAGCTATTGTTAATTGGAGACAACCCAGGAATTTACATGAAATTAGAAGTTTTCTTGGGTTGGCAGGCTACTATTGTTGTTTTGTCAAAGGGTTTTTCTATCATTGCTTCACCCCTCACTAAGCTGTTAAGAAAGAATACTAAGCTTGAATGGTATGATCGTTGTCATGCAAGCTTTGAAAGGTTGAAGAAGATGTTGACTGAAGCTTCAGTGTTGACTCAACCTGTGTCAGGGAAAGAGTATGCAATGTACAGTAATGCTTCTAAGGTTGGTTTGGGTTGTGTATTAATGCAAGATGGTAATGTTGTAGCTTATGCATCTAGACAGTTGAAACCACATGAACAAAACTACCTGACTTAGGATCTAGAATTGGCAGCTATGGTATTTGCTTTAAAGATTTGGCGACATACTTTTATGGGGCAAAATGCAAGATTTATACTGATCATAAAAGCCTCAAGTACTTTCTTACTCAAAAAGAACTTAATTTGAGGCATAAAAGATGGTTGGAATTATTCAAAGATTACGATTGTATAGTTGACTACCACCCAGGAAAAGCAAATGTGGTTGCTGATGCCTTGAGTCGTAAGTCAATGGCAGTATTGATGTTAAAACAATGCAGATGGAAATTTGCTTTGGATGGTGCTTTACTAGCACAGCTTAAAGTTAGGCCCATGCTTAGGCAGACAATGATTGATGCTCAGAAGGATGATGTAAAGTTACAATAGATTGTTAAAGCAGGTTGTGAAGATGATCAATCAGATTTTTCAGTGAAAGAAGATGTTGGTGTATACTACCATAACAGGTTGTGTATTCCTGATGACAAAGAAGTGAAAAGAATATTGTTGCATGAAGCACATAATACTGCATTTACTATGCATCCAGGTGGGAACAAGATGTATCAAGAGTTGAAATAGTTTTACTGGTGGCCTGGCATGAAGAAGGATATTGTTGATTATGTTTCTAAATGTCTAACATATCAGCAAGTGAAAGTAGAACATCAATTTCCTTCAGGTCTCCTGAATCCCATTCCGATTCCACAGTGGAAGTGGGAAGACATTACCATGGATTTTGTTACTGGTTTGCCTCTTTCTCAAATAAAATATGATGTTGTTTGGGTAATAATAAATGAGTTAACAAAAGTAGCTCACTTTTTACCGATTCGAACAGATTATACCATAGATGGGCTAGCAGAATTATATGTGAATAAGATTGTACAGTTACATGGTATACCTGTGTCTATAATTTCGAATCGAAATCAAAGGTTTACATCGAGATTTTTGCAGTGTCTACATCAAACTTTGGGAACACAACTCAAGTACAGTATAGCTTTTCATCCTCAAACGGATGGGTAATCCGAAGGGTTATTTAGATTCTCAAAGATATGATGAGGGGATGTGCTTTGGAGTTTATTGGAAGTTGGGATAAATATGTAGCCTTAATGGAATTTGCTTATAATAACAGTTATTAGAAGAGTATTCAAATGGCACCATATAAGGCTTTGTATGGCAGGAAATATAAAACTCCAGTCTGCTGGACTGAGTTGGCGGAATGTAAGTTAATTGGCTTTGACCTTGTTAGAGATACAAAAGAAAAAGTTCAAGTTATCAAGCAGTGGCTGAAAGAAGCAAGTGACAGGCAAAAATCATATGTTGACTTGACAAGAAAGGATATCGAGTATCAGGTGGGTGAAAAAGTATTTTTGAAGGTATCTCCCTGGAGAAAAAGGGAAAACTTAGTCCAAGATTCATTGGTCCATATGAAATTCTACAAAGAGTCGAACCAGTGGCTTATAAGTTGGCTCTTCCTATGGAATTAGCCAAGCTTCATGATGTGTTTCATGTGTCCATGCTTCAAAGATATCGTACTGATGAATCTCATAAGTTTAAAGTTTAATATATTCAGTTATAGCAGGATTCCACATATGATGAGGAACAAAAGGAAATCCTGGCTAGGATCAGGCAATTGAGGAACAAGTATATCACTCTATACAGTACTCTAGCAACATTATGGTGTACAAGAAGTAAGTAGAGAGCCAGAGGTAGCCATGAAAATGCAATATCCTCAATTGTTTAAATCAGGTATGAATTTCGAGAATGAAATTCCTTAACGGGGAGAGATTTGTGAGGCCCCTAAATGACCCTAATTGGAATTTTCATGATTCGAGTAGAATTCATTTGATTAAGATTAAATTAAAAATGAAAATTTCACATAAGTATGGTTCAAGTGATAAATTATTGTGTTATTATATTATTTGCATGAAAAAAAATTTAATGTTATAGTTTAAAAATACTCAAGGGTATAATTAAAGTATAAAGTATTAATTTGGGGTAAATTTGAAATTAAAGAATCTTTAGGGAAAAATGTGAATAAATGAATAATTGAGGGGTTAATTTAAGAGAAGGAATAAATGGACAGGTTGATTTAAGAAAAAGAGTTAGTGGAGGGGTCACTTTATAACATGCATAAAGGTGTGGTATTTATGTGACATGCAAAATCTAGAGGGAGTAAAAAGGAAGCTTGCCACTCATATAAATAGAAAGAAGTTAGTGGGAGAGAGAAAAGAAAGACATTTTCTATTGACTTTGTTAACTTGGATGGCATCTCCCTCTCAAATCCCTTTCATTATTGTTCTATTCTTGGTGAAGATAAAACCTTTTACCTCAATTTTATTTTCAAGAGTTGGATGCATGTGATATGTAGTGAGATGATCTTTGAACTCAATTGCTAAGGTAAGAAGAAATTAAATATTCTCATCTCCTTCTCCTTCTTTTTGAATGGAAAGATTGTACACTTTGATGGAAAGTGGAATTCTCGATTTTAATACAAAATAATATGTGCCTTGTTGTAGAGGAAGATTGTAGTAAGAAGAATAAGGGCAAAGGAGTTTTGAAAGAGTAGAGATTTTGGTTGTTTCATCTAAGTTATGGGATATGAATCATCTTGCATGCATGTGAATGTTAATTATATCATTGAGGTGCATATGTGTGATAGATTGAATAATTGGGTTGAGGTATGAAATTAGAATTTGTTACAATAGTTGTTACATGAGGAATTGATGAAACTATTGACTGTAATTTAGCCATAAAAATGAGTTAGGAACCTTAAATTAAAGACATGTTAATTTCAATAGTTCGACAAAAGTTATATGTATAAAAGTGTAGTTGAAAAATAGCACTAATTTGGCCTCTAAATTATCCCTATATTGATTGAAATTTAGATGCATTTTTTATTTTGATTTTGGAATAGCTTGGGGTATAATCTTTAAAATTTATTGTACAGTCATCAGAATGACATGAGGTCAATTCCTACTTAAAATATTCTTCCCAAATTACAATTTATATGAAGAAAGCAAAGTCTAATAATGCCTATAAGATTGCTTAATTTTCACCTGAAATTGGAAATCCTGTGTTGCCTACTATAATGAACAGCCTTTATTAAATTCCATATATCTTAAGTTATAGAGAAGATATTTCAGATATTTTTGATGTTTTAGAAACTAGAAATATATGGAAAAAAAGTTGTAGAAGACCATTTTCGCTGACAATTCCATTTGGAAGGTCTAAAATGATGTACAAAGTGAACTAGAAAAACTGTCTTGCAGAAATTTCCTTAAGGCATCAGTGGCAGTCGCGGCTGAGACAAACTGTCTCAGCCGTGGCCAACTTCTGATGTCAATTTCGGCCTTTAGACATGGATGAGACCAATTGTCTAAGCCGTGGCCTTTTCCTTTTGATGTTTAATGCAGTTTTTGGCCCCATCCAATACCAACACTTACCCTAACCTTTTGGAACACATCTAAATATGTTAAAACATGTAATTTGATTTAAAATATGGCATTAATTTGTGAGTTTAGAACATTTTAAAATATAAATAAGAAAGTTATATGGTTAATAGCAACACATGAGATTAATTTGATGATTTATAAAGACAAAGTTATGAAGATATGTTGAAGTACATGAATTTATGAAAGTATGATTTTATAAAATGATCATTTATCCTATATGAATGACAACATGATTGTAATATGATGTGTTGCCTAAAGAATAGCATGTTCAGGTATAAGTTCATGATGGGAGGTATGTTCAATCACTGACACCTGAACTTTTACATGTGTGTATAAATGCATGTTTATGCAGTAGAAAATTTTGTACTATAATATGAACATATACGTGTACAGGGTGTATGATATAGTACAAGCATGATATATTAAATGAACATGAAAAACTCTATTGCCTACTACTAGAGTTTAATTGTGGATAGATAGGCGCCTATAGGGAATTGCAACTGCCATAGTCGACCTTTTTAGGTCTACAGTATAGTTGATCCTACTGGATCTTGCACAGCTCTTTTGAGTTGTTGCTTAACCCTTTTGAGTCCTTGATCGATCCACAGTATATTTGGCCCTGAATAGGTCCATAGTTTTGATATCTTCGGTATCCATCATTTGATACCCTCTGGTATCCACTGATCCCGTTATCCACTCTTAGAACCTAAGCAGGCTAAAGTAAAGCATTATTGTTTCACAGTTAATCACAATATGAACTATACATCTGATATATGATTTACCATGTTTAACATTGGTTCCTTAAGCATGTATTGGTATCTGTTTACATTATATACAAATCTCATTATGAATTTTATGTATTCCAGTATGCTGAATTAATTGAAGGGTTATCTTGTTGTGTAAGCTATTATACTTTATCTTTTACTTTTTCCTGTCATGTAAATATTATTAATATTCAATTGTTTTGTACATCCTATATTTTTGACGACCACTGTGAGTGGTTGTCTTTCATGTTTAGAATCCCCACTAATCTGTATAGCTTAGCACGAGTTATTTTGATTGTGTAGGTTTTTGGTAGTCAAGGCTTTTGCTTAGGAACTTTTTCTGCATCAGGATAGGCCAACACCAGTCTATCAAAGTTGATGTAGGAAATTTTGATAAATTTTGTTTAGTTCCTTACATGTTTAATATGTATAAGGTTTCTAATATATATATATATGTATGTTATATGGAAGTGAAGGTTGTAATAAGCTCATAATGAGAATGCTAGTATATGCATGCATCTAGAAGCTATATTACTTTATATAAATGTATTGAAATGCTGAATGCTACGCATGAAAGAAAAATGACTAAAATAGTATGATATAGCATTATTAAGATATTGGGTTACATATGGAGTCAATATGCTTATTCAAATTTAAATGTACATGAAAGATGTGAGAAACCTAATTAGTATAATAGTTATATGATTAAATGGATAAGATGACGTGAATGCATATAGATGTTAAATGAGTTAATTGCTTAAAATATCATGATTTAATTAGATTGCATTATATATAGTAAAGTTGTAGTTTAGGGTGTTTTAGCAAGTATCCTTAGACTTGAGACCACCAAAGTTATCTTAAGTAGCAAGTGGTATATTTTGACTCCATAAATGATTGCTTCCAACTGGGAGTGAACATAATTAGGAGATTGGATATGTCATGACCTACTTGAAGATAGTTGAGTGATTGACAAAAGCTTCACCATCCTAGATTTAATAAGGAAAGTTATCTCGCATGATTCTATAATTGCCTTGTTCAGAGAATCTTTGGCCATAGTAATATGCCAAGATGGATAGAGATCCATGGAGGGCATTTTGGGAACAATGGTTAAATTAATAGAACATATATAATTAAATTTATATGAGTTGATAGAAATCTATGCTCAGAATCTAATTGGGATAAAAGTGGTGAAAGGAGTAATTGCACAGTAACTGTTTTTATGGTAGGGTATAGTCAAACCACTTGACTTTCCTGACATTTGGGTAGTCATGATGCCTAGCTAGAGGCCAATCATGACTTGTATAATGATGTATCAAGAATATCAATAGGGATTGATAAAATGATTTAAAGGAGTTTAAATCATGTGAATTTTGAATAGAACTCACAATTACACATTATACTGCGAACATGGATAGGAACCTAATAGGTCACACACATATAGAAAAAAAAAGATAAAATGGTAAAATGAAAAGGATAATAATATTTGATATTATTATGGGGATAGAATAGTTAATAAGATAATAATTAATTAAAGAGTTTAATTAATTATGATCAAGTAAAATTGTTCAGGAAACTTTTGAGAAATGTTATGTAAAATTGGACCTAATTGAAATAATGTATTTCATAATTCATTATTATTGAACTATAAGTGTTATAGGATTGATATAATAATTAATAGGTCCATTGGAGGAATTATAAAGGGCTAGAGAAATGAAATTTGCACAGAAGCCCTCCAGAAGAAGGGCCACACGCCAACTCCAAAATGAAGGCCTTAGAGGCCTATTTCTTCAACCAAATTAAATTATATATGTTACATAAGTGTTTTGGAGCCTACATATTTAATTTTGTTGGATTTGGAATTCATTTGAGTAATTAAATCCAAGTATATGTACAAAGAGCCTAGTTTATGGGTTTTGTGCATAGTCTTTTCTGAAAGGGTTTAAATTGGATTTAATTGAACCCAAATAATTATAAATAATTTCAGAAGCCCAATTAATAATTCTCCAACAATTTTAAAGAGCCCAATCCCATTATGAAGTTGGATTTTGAACATAACCATAAAAATCCAAGTGATGTGAAAATTAGGGTTAAGTAAACAATTAAGAGAAATAGTTTTTCTCCCCTCCAAAAACCCTATCCGCCACTTCCCTTTGCTAGCTCAAGGGATTTTTGGCCAGCCCCTTGTTCTCTCCCAATTTTTGGTTCATTCTATCATTCTCTAGTGTGGATTACTCATTGCAGGTGTTCGATTTTGGACACTATGGTTTGTGACAACCCGGTGCAAAGGAAAATCAACTCTACAACAAAAATCAAAGGTGGTTTTTCTTATTCTCATTAATATGCATATTTTAAATTCATGGCAAGATTAGATATATTGGTTAAAAATGTTAAATTTTGCTTTTGTATGAGATACATGTAACCGATAAAATTCCAACATGGTATCAGAGCCTCGTTTTTGCCATGAATATACAATTTTATAATTTCTGCGAAATAAGTTTTATTTTTGAGTTATTTATTTCATAAAATTTAAAATATCAGATTTGATTGTTCATGAATGAGAAATATTGATTTTTGGATATAAGTGTGATCAAATATATATAACGGAAACAAAAACAATTCTATTGAGAAAAGGATTTTATGTTTTGTGTGAAGAGCTTTTAATTTTAAGGGCTGTTCTAAATTAATTTTTTATAGATTCATTACAAGATAATTTAGATGATAATTTATGTGTTTAATATGTGATATTAAGCTATAGGATCAAACGAAATTGAAATCGAACAAGTTTTGCATGAAAACTAGTTTAGTTTAAAAGTTCGATAAATTGGTGTTCTTCGTATGTTCTTGGTGTGTTCTTGTTTAGAACAATTTTTAATCATATAAATCTTATATATCTGATATATTAAATTTTTCTTAATTAATTTTATTAATTAAAATGGGTCTTAAATGAATTTGATTAATTTTAATTCATTAAAACCAGTTAATGGGCTTAATTATGTTTACAGACTTGGTTTAAATTAGTGAATGACTTGATGGATCCAAGGAGCTGATTTAAATAAAATATTATAAACAATAATTAAGTTTATTAATGGATTTTAAGGGCTGGAGTGGGCTTGGCTCATTCCAAAAGGTCCAAATGGTCCAATAGACACAAAACTAGTTTGTGTGTGAACACATTTAGGGTTTTATTTGGTGGGTTTCGACCTACCCTTTCTCTTAAGCTAAACATTGATTCTTTTAATTATTTAATATGATTAATTAATTAAATAATCAATTAATAATTAATTAATAATCAATTGGATTGATTATTAAGGCAAGAACACATGCATGCAAAAAGGTTTCCTAAAATGAAGGTTTCCAAAATGGAAAAAGTTTCCTAATTTGATCACATTATTAAAATAACTCAAAAGTACATTTCAAGAGTTGAAACAAAGTTAGTAATCCATTACTTTGTTTATTAGAAATGCATATAAGGGTGTATGATTGGCATGATGGATAGTTATGGACAAGGCCCAATGTGATTGAGCATTATGCATGTTTTGGCCCAATGAGGACTTTCATGTCCCGGCCACTTGGTTTTGGTTTGTATTTCTTTTCAAATTATAATATGTAATTAGATTACTTAGATTAGAATTAGAAATAGAGATGGAGACCACTATCAAGGAGTAAGATGGGCCGGATAAAGATCCAACAAGCTTGAAGATAATGTAATTATTTTTCTTGTTTGAATCATGCATACTACCTAGGTGTGACCTTTTGATTTCCTTCTTGGCTCGGGGAAATCAATGTAGTAAAGTCCATAACTATACCATATTTGTATGCTTATATTTATGTGATAGGTATAGGATACATACCAATGTATACCAACCATGTATGATGAGACTTAATTACCTAAAACCCTTAAACAAATACTAAGGTATATAAGCCTTCCATTAATTTGAGGAGAACCAGAGTTCTTTATAGTGTGGGTTGTTGACCACAGTCAAGCTCATATTATATCAAATATGTTCAAATCTAATTAAATTGGTCATCTTAGCTAGCCCATTAGCTTGTTGACCACAGTCAAGGCAAATGGTTCTAGAGGAAAGATTAGGGAATGAATATATGATATGCATGCATCAAGAGTTTATAATCTAATAATCCAATAGTTGTGTAGAGATACAATTGGTATAGAGATACCTACTTTCAAGGGTATGGAGTTTGGCTTGTTGACCACAGTCAAGGTCAAATTACATATCAAGGAATAGATGTTAGGCCACTAGGAAAACCATTTGGTTTTCTCGGATTATATTGTGTGGGCTATTAGTTCGCAATAAAATAGTGGGAGTAAATGGATTAATTAAAGACCTTATTAATGCATACATATATATGAACATACTCTCATAAGTTTTCTTTTTCACATCTAGGTCATCATCATGAGCACATTAAACATTAATATACGATCAATCTTAGATAACAAGCTGGTTGGCAGCAACTATTCTTACTGGATCAGGCAAGTGAGAATTATTCTCAGAGCTGAAAAGATCCATTATGTCTTGGATAAAGATCCACCACCACTTCCATTAGAAGATGCCATTGATGAGATCAAAGGCACTTATCGAAAATACATGGAGGATAGTGAAGCAGCAGCATGTCTGATGCTTTGTGTTATGTCCTCGAAGCTTCAGAAGCAACATGAGATGATGGATTCTAGAACCATCATTTTGCATCTTGAGGAGCTTTATTCTTCTCAAGATAGAAATAAGCAATATGAGATTGCTCGAGCTCTATTTAGGTGCAAAATGGTGGAAGGCACTTCAGCTGCTACTCATGCATTGAGGATGTATGGGTATATTGAGCATTTGAGTAGAATTGGCTATGTTATGGATAATGATCTATACATAGATTTAATCTTGTACTCGTTGGCTCCAAGTTATGAACCTTTTGTGCTTAACTTCAATATGAACAAGATCCAAGTAATCATTCCTGAGTTAATCAACATGGTCAAGACAACTGATGGATCCTTTAAGAAGGATCCAAAAGGTGTCATGGTCGCCACTTCTGCTAAAGGCAAGAAGCAGAAGAAAAAGAAGACAACCAAGGCACAACCAAAGAATTGTGGAATCTCCAAGAAGAAGGTTGCCAAGAAAGAGAATCCCAAAGGAACTTACTTCCATTATAGAAAGAATGGTCATTGGAAGCGTAACTGCAAGTCCTATCTAGATTCTCTCAAGGAGAAGAAGCAAGCTGATGCTTCTACTTCAGGTATTCATATGATTGAAATTAATACTTATTCTATTGCTTCAAAACAATCTTGGGTATTAGATACCGGATATGGATCTCACTTGTGTAATGATCTATAAGGGCTTAGAAGCTTTAGAAGAGTTGGAAAGGTAGAGATATGTTTGCAGTCAGCTACTAGACAAAACATCTCTACAATAGTTATAGGGACTTACTATTTGCCTCTTTCTAAGGGATTAGTACTGGAATTAAATAATTGTTATTATGTTCCAGCTTTATCCAAGAGTATTATTTCTTTTAGTTGTTTATTGAACGATTATGACATTTCTTTAAAGGACAAGTATTGTTACATTTTTAAGAACAATATGTTTTATGTAAAAGCTATCATTGAGAATGGTATATTTGTTCTTGATTTAATTATAGAAGTGCATAATGTGGATACCAAGAGAATGAAACTGTATGGACTCAAATTAGGCCTTAGTAGAATTCAAGGGCATAATCCCAATTATTAATGTTTAATCAAGCTTAATTAGATGAATTATTATAAGCTTATATATTGAAGGATAAACTAGTTGTTTATTTATGTGTGTAATTGAAATAATATTTTTATTTCAAGGATCAATTGGGATATAAGTGTTATTAAGTTCGATAATTGTGATAAATGTGTAAGATATATGGTATGAATTTTATAAGGTCATAATTAAATTATTATTGTTGGTTTAATAACATTCAAGGGTGTAATTGAAGTTCAAAGTATTAGTTTAAGGGTTAATTTGTAAATTCAGCATCTTAAAGGTCAAAGGTGAATAAATGAATATTTGAGAGGTTAATTTAAGAGAAAGAATAAGTGATTAGGTTGATTTATAACATGCAAAAAGATGTGGGTTGATTAAAGGACATGCATTTTGTTGAAGGATCAAAGAGGGAATTTTCCTAGCTATTATATAAAGTCTTTTGCTAGTGGAATGAAAGGAAAACTCTTTGAAATGGTGGTGAGCGAAATTTTAGAGAGAGAGTTACAGCAATTTCCTTTTCTTCTTCTTATTTCTTAAAGCCATAGATGAATTCTCAAGGTCTTGTTGAAGAGGAATTGTTGCATGTTGTTCAATCTAGATCATTGGTATAACTATAAGGTAATATCCTAACTTGTTAGTTCATCTCTTCATCTTCATCTCTTTCTTAATTTGATTAATGATGGATGATTGTTGTTGTATGTATGAAATGATGTAAAGGAGAGAGAGAAGGTGGAAGAAGCAAGGAAAAGGGCTTGCAAGGGGTTTAAGACAAAGGAATTTTCAGCTAAGGTATGGGAATGTAGGTTGTTCATATTGCATGTGGAATTGGTTGCTGAATTTGGATGTAATTTACAGAAATTGAAGTTACGTTTTTTCTGGTTTTTGCTAGCTTTTCGGGTTGATTTTGGAAGAACGGATTTCATCAGTTGTGAGAGTCAGTGCCGAGTCATGAAGCACTTCACGAGTCGTGAACTTTTGTCCGACTCGTGAAGCTCTTCACGTGTCGTGAAATTCTGCCCTTTTTCACCACTCGTGAGCCCCTTCACGAGTAGTGAAATGCTGCCTTTTTTCTCTACTCGTTAGCCCCTTCACGAGTAGGGAAATGCTGCCTTTTTTCTCTACTCGTGAGCCCCTTCACGAGTCGTGAAATGTTGCCCTTTTACTTCACTCGCGAGCCTCTTCACGAGTAGAACGTTTCTTCACGACTGATTGACCTATCTGGATTATTTTGCTCATAAGTTGAGTTATGGAACAGCAAATTGAGCGATTTTTTTTGCGTTGGAAACTAGACTTCCATACCTATATTTCATATGAAGAAACCTAAACTTAAATCGGTCTCTAAGTATATGGAATTTAGGGTTGAATTCGGACTAGTTTCCTAAACTGCTCACAGAAACAGAATTTACTATTATGTGCATATTGTTGCTACACTTGATAATATGATTTCTTTAATAAATTGAGAGAGATATTTGTTTATGTGACAGTAAAGTTAATTGATTAAAGCATGTAATATGGCTATCCATGAAGGATTTATATGAATACATATGCATTCAATTGTGTATATCAATAAAGACTAATGATGAAATATCTAACTTATACATGTAAATAGTTTTGTACATGATTGTCACATGCCAAATTGATATATATATTATACACATGTAACCTTATGACATGAAAGTGCACATTTTGACATGTATTTATGCTATGAAATAAGGACTGAAATAGTATGACCTTGGCATGTGTATATGCCCATATGGAAACATGTTGACATTCTGTATAGCACATAATTTTAATGATGATAAAGATATATATATATACATATATATATATTTGGTAAATATGCTCATATGAGTAAGTCTACTATATGCGAGTGTACCCACAGGTACGTACATCTATGATTATGTACATGAGTGTATGAGCATGAATTTGTACTATGAGATAGAAAATGTTTTAGCATGACTGTGAACATGTGAGATGCTTAATGTGATTTGTGGAATATGTGAACATATAAACATATGTCTATAAATATAATATGATCTTACATGATTGGGTTTGACTGTTGAAAGAAGTTTGAGAGTAATGATTCAAAGAAAATGAGTAAAGTGAAACGTATGAATACGTCTTTACTTAATTGAAATGATATGATTAAGCATATGTGTGGTCACATGATAGCATGCTAAAATACAGATCTACAGTGCTATAGACACCATTATAGAAATTTTATTAAAGTATATAATGGTAATGTCATACAAGACTATGTATACAAGTGTATGCATCACAGAAGGAGTATCTTGTCATGTGATTATTATATGAGAAAAGTGTATAATTGTTTATGATTAGTGCATATATGTATATGTACTAAAGAAGATGTATATATATAATTTACATGATCATGTATGGGTACAAATGGCATTATATAAGTATAATCTTGACATACGAACTAGCCACATAAGTGAATATGATTACAAGAATAGAATAGTATTACCCAACAGTGAAATGTTCACCGGTTTACAGAAAGTTATATATGAACATGAGTATGAGTACATTGTTCATAGTTATACAAGAGTATACATATGCATATAAGAATATGAATGAATAAATGAAAGATAAAGTAAATAGATCTTATTGCCTGCGTTGAGTCTAGAAAGTGGATAGATAGGCATGCCTATAAGGGTACCTTGCAGCTGCAGAAAAACTTGTGCCTTCGGGTACCATCGTTCAACCCCGTTTGGGTTGTAGTCAGCCCCGTTTGGGTGACTAAATAGCTTGTGCCTTCGGGTACCATCGTTAAGCCCCGTACCTTCGGGTACCATAGATACACCAAAACTTGTGCCTTCGGGTACCATCGTTCAACCCCGTGTGGGTTGTGGTCACCCCGTTTGGGTGGCTAAACCAATTTGTGCCTTCGAGTACTATCGTTCAACCCCGTTTGGGTTGTAGTCAGCCCCGTTTGGGTGACTAAATAGCTTGTGCCTTTGGGTACCATCGTTTAACCCGTTATCCACCTCTTTAGAATAGTGCAGGCCTTATACCTAAGTTAAGAATAGTTTGATGTTAATTTAAAGCTTTATAAAGGATAACAATTCATAAATTGATTTCAGAATCTAATTTATATGTGAAATTCCTTTACAGCACAAATGGAAATTATGGTATTAAAAGATGTTACAATATACACTTATGCATGATTATCGCATATAGAAACAGTACGTACAGAGTTATATAAATGAACTAGTGCATCACTAATATATAATTATGAACTATATTAGAGATAGTATGTTCTCTAAAGCAAATGAATATAAGAGTTTATGAATGGGTATTCATGTTGGTGATTGCTTTTCAAATTAATACAGTTGAGTTATATGTTTTCCCTATATTTACTCGTTCTTGCTCTTGATTAAGAAATGATGTATATTGTCTTGTGCATACACATAAAGCATTTATAGATTTACAAGAGATAAAGTTCACATGAAAATGGTATTGGATATAAAAGCAAGCTAGAAATTCTATGTATGCATTGGTACAATAAGTAATTCGAATATATTTCTTGATTGATAAATGATGAACTTTCATAGTACTAATGCCTTGTTTTACTTGCGAATATTTATATGTGAATATTGATCATAGCTCATATGTGAATATGTATATGCTTATATTCCTATCTTATATGAAAAAGTGGAAGGAATGACTAAGTATAAACAGTGGTAAAATAATCAATGAATGAATCGCAAGATTAAAGGACAATTATGCTTATATGGTTAATAGTTAAGTATAAGTTATACTTTATAGTTTATAATGTATGCTTGTTGACGACCATTGTGAGTAGTCGTTATCATTTATAGTATTCCCCACTAAGCTTTATAGCTTAGCACGGATTTTTGTTTATCCGTGTAGGTTGGGAGAACAGGACTTTCTTCCAGGTCTGTTTTCTGCAGCAGGTTGGCCAACACAAGTCTTAGAAGATTGATATTAGAGTCTTCTTTTTGTCCTTATGATTTGTAGTTGTGGAAACTCTAAATATGTTGGAAATTTTGTATTTACTACAGATGCTTTTTATATGTAATATTTGATGTTAGTAAGTTGCACCTGTAAGTGAAGCTTCTAATAGTTAACTTTTGGATATCTGTTTAGTAGATTATCAGATGAAATGTTGATAAGCATGCTTGATTAATATTAATCACAATGTTATAGCTAAGTACAGGGTAAGGGTGTTACAGAAACATGATAATCTAAATACCTTATATTTATGGCATTGTCATTTAGGATCATATGATTATGAATCATTTGATACATGCGAATCTTGTTTATTGGGAAAAATGACAAAAGCTCCTTTTATTGGTAAAGGAGAATGAGCTAAAATGGTTTTGGACTTAATACATTCAGATGTATGTGGTCTAATGACTACACATGCCAGAGGAGGTTACTCCCACTTCATTACTTTCATAGATGATTATTCAAGGTTTGGATACATCTAAGTAATGAAATATAAATCAGAAGCATTTGAAAATTTTAAAGAATTCAGAAATGAAGTAGAGAAACAACTTGGAAAAAGTATTAAAACACTTAGATCAAATCGAGGTGGAGAATACTTAAGCCAAGAGTTTCAGGATTATCTTATAGGTAATGGGATTTTATCTCAATGGACTCCACCATATATACCATAACACATTGGTGTATCTAAAAGGAGAAATCGAACATTATTAGATATGGTTCGATTAATGATGAGCCGAGCAGACTTGCCTAAGTCCTTTTGGGGATATGCACTAGAAACTATTGTTTATGTGTTAAACAGAGTTACTAGTAAATCGGTTGATGTTACTCCATATGAGATGTGGAATAACAAAAAACCCACACTTTCTCATATGAAAGTATGGGGTTGTCCTGCTTATATGAAGAGGACAATGTTAGACAAACTTGATGTTAAGTCTGACAAATGTTTATTTGTGGGATAACCAAAAGAAATGTTTGGATATTATTTCTATCATCCCTTAAAACAAAAGGTAAATGTTTCAAGGCATGTTGTCTTCTTGGAAAGAGAATTTCTCCAACGAGAGGACAGGGGAGTAAAATTGAACTTGGTGAGGTTCAAGACCCAAAAATAGAAGTAGATCAACCAATTGAACCCAAAACTGAATTTCATAATGATGATATTCCAGTTGAACCTGATTAGGCATAAAATCCTAGAAGATCTACTAGGATGCATTCTATCCCTATGAGGTATGGATTTTACATTGATTCGGATAGAGGCATAACTATAGTAGAGGACAATGAGCCTACAAGCTATCAAGAAGTTTTGAACAGTTCAGAACATGTTTTATGGCTTATGGCTATGCAGTCTGAAATGGACTCCATGTATGAGAACAAAGTATGGACTTTGACTTAACCACCTGAAGGGATAAAACCCATAGGGTGCAAATGGGTCTTCAAAAAAAAGACCAACATGGAAGGTAATATAGTTACCTATAAAGCTCGCTTAGTAGCAAAGGGTTATCGTAAAAAAAAATGAATTGACTTTGACGAAACCTTTTCTCTTATAGCGATGCTTAAGTCTATAAGAATACTTCTAGCCATTATAGCTCATTATGATTATGGGATTTGGCAAATGGATGTGAAGACAGCTTTCCTAAATGGAAATCTAACTAAGTATGTTTATATGACACAACTAGAAGGGTTCACATTAGGAAATGGCAAAAAGGTATGCAAGCTTCAAAGATCCATTTATGGATTGAAGCAATCCTCTAGGAGTTGGAACATACGATTCAATGAGACAATCAAAGAGTTTGGTTTCTCACATAATGAAGATGAACCTTGTGTGTATAAAAGGGTCAGTGGGAGTGCAATTGTTTTCCTAGTTTTATATGTTGATGACATATTGATCACAAGAAATGACATTTCTCTTCTCCAATCTGTTAAAATATGGTTATCCAAGCAATTCTCCATGAAAGACCTTGGAGAAGCATCCTATATTCTGGGAATAAGGATCTATAGAGATAGATCCAATAGGTTGCTAGGTCTTTCTCAAAGTACATATATAGATAAAGTATCAAAGAGGTTCAATATGGATCTCTCTAAGAAAAGGTTTATACCCATGGTGCATGATAAACACCTTTCTAAGTCTATATGTCTGCAAACATAAGAGGATAGAGAGAGCATGAATAGAATACCATATGCATCTGAAATTGGTTCTATCATGTATGCTTACATGTCCACATGTAGCATTTTCTTTGAGTGTCATAAGTAGATTCCAATCCAATTTTGGAGAGGAACACTGGAAAGTTGCCAAGAATATCCTTAAGTACTTGAAAAGGACTAAGGATATATTATTGGTATTAGGAGAGGGCAGTTTGGAAGTAAATGGGTATACAGATGCCAGCTTCCAATCGAACAAAGATGATTGTAAATCACGGTCTGGTTATGTGTTCATAATGGGAGGAGGAGCAGTTAGTTTGAAGAGTTCCAAACAAGAAACAACTATTGATTCCACAATAAAATTTGAGTACATTGCTGCTTCGAAAGTAAACAAAAAAGCATTCTGGATTAAAAAGTTCATATCTGAACTAGGAGTGGTGCCTAATATTGTTGATCCGATTCCTTTATATTGTGACAACAATGGAGCCATAGTGCAAGCAACGGAACCATGGTCTCATCAGCGATCCAAGCATGTTCTTAGATGCTACCATCTCATAAGGGAAATGATGTGAAAATAGAAAGGGTTCCCACAGATGATAATGTGGCGGATCCCCTCACTAAAGCACTTTCCCAGATTAAGCATGATCACTATATAAATAGCATGGGTCTAAGATATATGAGTGATTGGCTCTAGTGCAAGTGAGAGATTGTTATAGAGTATGTCCTATAGCCTATGTAATAGGGATGTTTTTCATTTGTATGAATTTATATTCTTAATAAAAGGCATTATTCATTTATTAATGCTATGTTTAAATACATGAGTTTGTAAATCCTAAATTAATAAATGAAGTCCTTGATATTATAAACACAATACAAAGAAAATCATGAAAGTGTTCATGATATGAGGTGTCTATTGCATGCAAATGTGGTAATATCTAAATATCCTTAGTCATAGAATTAACAAGATAGGACATTGTTAATTTGGACAGACTAACACATGTTATGCTTTTTGAATGGTTCAAGCAGTGGTTCTCATAACCGTGATTATGGAAGATAATCAAAGCTAACATGTGGATGCTTGTTAGTAGAACAAGTTTATTGGAGACCTGCAAAGAGAATCCTCACATGGATATTAAATATATGTCAGTGAGGAATCTTTTCATAGCGGTTGTGAAAGTATCCTTAGGCTTGAGATTACCAAAGTTATCTTAAGTAGCAAGTGGAATATTTTGACTCCATAATTGATTACTTCGAACTGGGAGTGAACATAGTTAGGAGATTGAGTATATCATGACCTACTTAAAGATAGTTAAGTGATTGACAAAGGATTCACCATCCAAGATTTAATAAGCGAAGTTATCTCGCATGAATCTATAATTGCCTTTTTCAGAGAATCTCTGACCAGAGTAATATGCCAAAATGGATAGAGATCCATAGAGGGAATTTTGGAAACAATGGTTAAATTTATAGAACATACATAATTAGATTTATATGAGTTGAAAAAAATCCATACTCAGAATCTAATTGAGAAAAGGGTGGTGAAATGAGTAATTGCACGATAACTATTTCTATGGAAGGGTATAGTCAAACCATTTGACTTTTCTGACATTTGGGTAGTGATGATGCCTAGCTAGAGGCCAATCATGACTTGTATAATGATGTATCAAGAATATCATTAGGGACTGATAAAATGATTTAAAGGAGTTTAAATCATATGAGTTTTGAATAGAACTCACAATTACACATTATACTGCCAACATGGACACGAACCCAATAGGTCACACACATATAGAGAAAAAGGATAAAATGGTAAAATGACAATGATAATAATATTTGATATTATTATGGGGATAGAGAAGTGAATAAGATAATAATTAATTAAAGAGTTTAATTAATTATGATCAAGTAAAATTGTTCGTGGAACTTTTGAGAAATGTTCTGTAAAATTGGACCTAATTGAAATAACGTATTTCATAATTGATTATTATTTAACTATAAGTGATATATGATTGATATAATAATTAATAGGTGTTGGAGAGTATGCCTTAGAGCCCATGTAATAGGGATGTTTTCATATGTATGAAATTTATATTCTTAATAAAAGGCATCATTCATTTATTAATGCTATGTTTGAATACATTAGTTTGTAAATCTTAAATTAATAAATGAAGTCCTAGATATTATAAACACAGTGCAAAGGCAATCATGAAGTTGTTCATGATGTGAGATGTCTATTGCATGCAAATGTCTTAATATCTAAATATCCCTAGTCATAGAATTAACAAGATAGGACATTGTTAATTCGGATAGACTAGCACATGTTATGCTTCTTGAATGGTTCAAGCAGTGGTTCTCATAACTGTGATTATGAAAGATAATCAAAGCTAACATGTGGATGCTTGTTAGAAGAACAAGTTCATTGGAGACCTGCATAGAGAATCCTCACATGGATATTAAATCTATGTTAGTGAGGAATCTCTTCATAGCGGTTGTGCAAGTATCCTTAGACTTGAGATCACCAAAGTTATCTTAAGTAGCAAGTGGTATACTTTGACTCCATAACTTATTACTTCCAACTGGGAGTGAACATAGTTAGGAGATTTGGTATATCATGACCTACTTGAAGATAGTTGAGTGATTGACAAAGGATTCACCATCCCAGATTTAACAAGGGAAGTTATCTCACATGATTTTATAATTGCCTTGTTCAGAGAATCTCTGGCCAGAGTAATATGCCGAGATGGATGGAGATCCATGAAGGGCATTTTAGGAACAATGGTTAAAATAATAGAACATATTTAATTAGATTTATATGAGTTGACAGAAATCCATACTCAGAATCTAATTGAGATAAGAGTGGTGAAAGGAGTAATTGCACGGTAACTATTTCTATGGAAGGGTACAGTCAAACCACATGACTTTCCTAACATTTGGGTAGTCATGATGCCTAGCTAGAGGCCAATCATGACTTGTACAATGATGTATCAAAAGTATCAATAGGGATTGATAAGATGATTTAAAGGAGTTTAAATCATGTGAGTTTTGAATAGAACTCACAATTACATATTATACTGTCAACATGGACAGGAACCCAAAAGGGCACACACATATAGAGAAAAGGGTAAAATAGTAAAATAACAAGGATACTAATATTTGATATTATTATGAAGGTAGAGAAGTGAATAAGATAATAATTAATTAAAGAGTTTAATTAATTATGATCAAATAAAATTGTCTGCGAAACTTTTGAGAAATGTTCTGCAAAATTAGACCTAATTGAAATAATGTATTTTATGATTAATTATTATTATCTTATAAGTGTTATAAGACTACTATAAGTATTATAGGACTGATATAATAATTAATAGGTCCATTGGAGAAATTATAAAGGGCCAAAGGAATGAAGAAGTTGGAGGAAGCCCTCTAGAAGAGGGCCACACGCCAACTCCATACAGAAGGGCTTAGAGGGCTTTTTCTTGGACCAAATTAATTTATATATGTTACATAAGTGTTATGGAACTCACATATTTAATTTGGTTGGATTTGTAATCCATTTGGGTATTTAAATTCAATTAGATGCACAAAGGGCCTAGTTTGTGGATTTTGTGCGTAGACTTTTATGAAAAGGATTAAATTGGATTTAATTAAGCCCAAATGATTATAATTAATTCCAGAGGCCCAATTAATAATTCTCCAGCAATTTTAAAGAGCCCAATCTCATTAAGGAGTTGGAATTTTAACCTAACTATAAAAGGCCAACTAATGAGAATTAGGGTTAAGTGATTAAAAACAAAAGGAAAGTCTTTTTCTTTATTCTCTCTCTCCTTTTTGTGCCAACTCCAAGCTAGCTTATTGGAATTTCGGCCAGCCCTAGTTGAACACCAATTTGTTGGTTCAATTTACCCCTCTCTAGTGTGGATTACACATTAGAGGTGTTCGATTTTAGACACTGTGGTTTGCGACAACCCGGTGCGAAGTAAAATCAACTGTTCAACAAAAATCAAAGGTGATTTTTCTTATTCTCATATAGTTATATTGTGTATTCATGGCAAGATCAGATCTAATGGTTAAAATTTTAAAATTCCGCTCATGTATGTGATGCATGTAACCGTTAAATTCCAACAATAGGTCCATTGGAGGAATTATAAAGGGCCAGAGAAATGAAGTTGGCACATAAGCCCTCAAGAAGAAGGGCCACATGCCAACTCCAAACAGAAGGGCTTAAAGGCATATTTCTTGGACCAAATTAAATTAAATATGTTACATAAGTGTTGTGGAGCCTACATATTTAATTTGGTTGGATTTGGAATTCATTTGGGTAATTAAATCCAAGTATATGTACAAAGGGCCTAATTTGTGGGTTTTGTGCATAGTCTTTTGTGAATGGACTTAAATTGGATTTTATTGAGCCCAAATAATTATAAATAATTCCAGAAGCCCAATTAATAATTCTCCAGAAATTTTAAAGAGCCCAATCCCAATATTAAGTTGGATTTTTAACCTAACTATAAAAATCCAAGTGATGTGGAAATTAGGGTTAAGTGAACAATTAAGAAAAATAGTTTTTCTCTCCTCCAAAAACCATAGCTGCCACTTCCCTTTGCTAGATCAAGGGACTTTTGGCCAGCCCCTTGTTCTCTCCCAATTTTTGGTTCATTCTATCATTCTCTAGTGTGGATTACTCATTGGAGGTGTTCGATTTTAGACACTGTGTTTTGCGACAACCCGGTGCGAAGGAAAATCAACTGTACAACAAAAATCAAAGGTGATTTTTCTTATTCTCATTAATATGCATATTGTAAATTCATGGCAAGATCAAATAGATTGGTTAAAAATTTTAAATTCTGCTAATGTATGAGATTCATGTAACTAATAAAATTCCAACAGTAACCCTATCAATAGGAACAACTTGTAGTTTTTTCTTGTATATCTTGAGATTTAGAGGTGTTAATGAGATTATTTTTAATGTTTCAAAAACCAGAAACATAGAGGAATAAGTTTTTAGTGTATCACTTTACCTGAAAATGTCGTTTGATATGTCTAAATTAAGGTGAAAATTAGACACTAGAATCTATCAACAGAATTTTGTGTGCAAGGGGATGAGATCCTTATTTGAAGAGATTCGAATGTACCTTCTGTCGCACTTGCAACTATGGTTGTGATCGTGATAGAACACACCTTCTATTTACTCCTAATAACCTCCTACATGATATCCAAAACACATATATATGGCCTTTTGATGTTGTAAGGTTTCTATGGTGTAATTTAGTGATTTTAAAGTGATTTAAATAGGAGAATTAGTTATGCAATGCTCTATAAATTTAGAAAGGGATGCTAACTCTATAGTTTTAAAGATATCCATAAAACTAAAAATAACATGTTTATACGACCTTGATTGTCTACATGAAATAGTATATGAATTTTAAATGCCTATGCCATTATGTTATATTATGATTGTATGATATTATAGAATTGCTATGTTTATAGGTATGGTACAAATATGTGTGTGTAGATATGCAAATGTAAAATGATAATGTACTTATGTAATGTGTCCATATAATTATAATTATGATGAAAGTATCATATGAAGATGATAGTAATGTATGTATGCATACATGATTGGGATCCAAACTTGGAATAGGAATAACATATACATTGGTGCAACTTTATTGGCTATAAAATCTTAATCATATATGCTTAACGTGTTTAACTATTATGAATATGTGATGATGTGTTTAAGTATAAAGATGTATAAGGGACTAATATAGAGAATCGTAAAGGTATACAAATATGATGTTTCCATGCATTCGTTGTTCTTATGATTACATCTTACAAGTTTAATATTATAGTTCTTAAGCAAACATGAATAGTATAAGCAATGTGACTCTAAAATTTTATTGTAAGTCTTGAAGTAACATGTAAAATATATAGGTATGCTGATAAAGAAACTGAAGATAGTGTTCTTATAAGTGTCACTTTTATATGTACATGATTAGATACATAATATTATATATGATTACAAGTATAAAATGCTTATACTCAAGCACGTATATAATATCATGATCACTGAAAGTTTATACATGAACATGTACATTCTACACTACTCATAGTTACATATGAGTATACATATACATATATGTAT